>JAIPRL010012234.1:0-12309 GCA_025469235.1 Pemphigus obesinymphae | reverse complement strand
GATATCAACTCCTACTTCATCTACTTCTAAAGAAATACGTTATCCCAGTTTTCCAAAAACATTTGACAAACTCTCAAGTAATTCTGAGTCTGAACCATCAACTAGTGCAGAAGAATATTTTAAAACATCAGGTATAAAAATTGCAATATCATATACATTTTTATTAAATATTATAAATTTACCAAGAGGACTTCAGATAAATTAATTTCTAAATTTTGCTTGTAAAATACTTTAATTTTTATGTATAAATTTATGACAAATGTAATTAATTTGGGTGGTAAGCATTGTTTTAATTTATAAATGTGCATCTTATTAAAAATATATTTTTGGATTTTATTTAAAGTAAACATAGATAAATTCATATGCCTAATATATACTCAATATATAGTGCTCAGAATTGCTATTGTTGAATTTATATATTATATTGTATGTGTATTGGTATATTGTATAATAATTAATAATATTGTTATTTGCCATTTAGTACATTCGTATAGCCAAAAAAAGGTTTGTGTAATGCATAATGATTTTTTCTAATATAACTATATATATTTATACTTATTAGAAAAAAATATTACACAAACAATTTCATATAAATAAAATTCAATAATTACAGATGAAAAATTATATTAAAATAATTTTAATAGTATAACCCATTTCATTTAGAGTTGAAAAAAACCAATTCTAAAAAAGAAAACTCAACTCAACTCACATTCAATACACAACCAATTCTAAAATCTGTTATAAAAAATATTAATCAAACATCATCATTCAACAGTCAATTCGAAATAGAAACAGGTTTAATATTTTAAATAATTCAAATTACAAACAAAATTTATTTATGTTGTACATTTTTAGGTCATTTAGAAAAATTTAACAAAACTATTGCAAGACTTGTAGTTAAAATAAATTCAATGCAAGATCAAATATTTGAAATGGATAATAAACTTGACAAAATAATGAACCTAGTTATAACCAATAATAAAATTGCGAATATGGATATAGATGAACAAATCCAAGATGATTTTGTACTTCCTATTAAAATAGAAAATGAATTGATAGATACTGAAATATTACTGAAAGAAGATTTTCGTTTTTATACTAGAATGGTACTGTGAAGTAGTTTTTAACTTTTTATCAAATTATAATTTTACATATCATAATTTATATATTTTAGGTTAATAAACTTAAAATAGTTGGCGGTACAGGTACCAATTCTGTTATTTGTAATATATTAAAAACTATTATGACGGATAATTTGGCTACAATGTATAGTTTCGCTGGAAAACGCCAAAAAAAATCATTTAAGGATACTTTACCTACATTTATGAAAATTATAATTGGTATTGCAGTAATTAACAGACTATTTTATTTGTATTTTAACTATGAACTTTAAATATAATTTTAGAAGTTGGAAGATACCACAAAAATTCCGCTACAAACGAAGATATTTATTCGATTATAAGTAAATGGCTAGTTCAAGCTACATTGAGAAAAACTCGTTCAGATATGTATGAGATTTTTATTTATTTAATAATTTAATTTGAATTATAAACTAATGTAATGTATATAATAGGTATATATTATCTATAATATGTTAAGGGGATTGGAAGCGGCGATTGTCTGTCTCTCTCTATCACACACGTAACATAGCAATTTAGACCATTTCTATTTCCAACATACCGATGGGCCTAATGATGCGATAAGGATTCTAAAAACTGATCTGAATTTGTCTTAAAGTCTTCTTTAGATCGACTTTCCCACATTTTTGATTTTGTCTCTCTAAGTCCCCCTAAAATTAAGTTAATATATTCAAACACTTAAAAATTAACATTATCAATTTTTATGAAAATCAAGGGAAAAAAATTAAAAAAGTGGGAAAGTCGTTCTAAAGTAGACTTCACGACGAATTCAGATCAGTTTTCAGAATTCTTATCGCATCACTAGGACAATCAGTATGTTGGAAATGGGATTTAGTGCCTTTTAAAATATGGTAGCCGTATTTATTGACATGTGCCTGTGCGTGCGAGTGTACCCACATCAATATCATCATTTATATGCCAAACGTATTTACACACACTAAAGACCAAATACTACTCACACTAACACACTGCGTAACGCGAATAAATCAAATAATTGCCTATACACAACCCCTTAATTAATGACCGCTTCCAATCCCCTTAAATATATTGTTATTGTAACTTTTATTTTCAATACCATATATACCATATATCAACAATATATAATATATTATATCAGTCCCTATTTTAGTGTGTTGTACGACAATGTTATGACGCATGAAGATGCTACGTTTAAAATCTTGCATTTTGAAATACTGTACCACCTTTAAAATTACTTTTCAAATGTATTTAAATATTTTTCAACAATTTGCACATTTGTAACAATAATATAAATATAACAATATTTTATAAAATACTATAGTAATGATATAATAGGGGAAGTAAGGGGCAGAAAATAGCCCCTCTGATTTCCTTATTATAAAAAAAATATATGACATTTTTTGTACAATAGGGGCTGAATATATTTATACATATAGTAAACTATACAGGTTATACAAATATTAAAAAGAAATTTAAAAGTTCAATTATATTAAGAGTTTTTTTTAAAATAAAAAGATACCTAGAAGTAACAATAACAAAATATAGAAACATGTTTAACATATTATATAATATATGAACTATCTTTTTAAAAATATCAAATTAAACACTATATTTTTATAATATTAATAAATTTTTTTTTTTTAATGTATTTTGCAGTAAACATTCAACTCCTGCAGTGATATCATCGGCATGATGAATTTTTAATAATTATATTATTAATTTAAATGTAAGCTAGTATGTACATTGTACATACTAGTATAGCAAGTTGCTTTTTATCTAATTATTTTACATTATATAATTTAAATATAATAACATTGTTATAATAAGAATAAAAATAATATTTATATAACTTTATAAGGACAAATTTAATTTTCATTTTTAGCTATTATATACATTAATTATTTTTCTTATTACAGCTGTAATACTAGTATATTGTCTATGATAAATAAACAATAATTACCTCGAATACATAAGCCTATAATTGTTGTTATTAATTAGTGAAAGAAACTTAGGTAAATTTTTCCTATACGTAACTTTGATATTCCGTATAGTATGAATCTGTCTTAATAAATAATGGTATATTTCTGGAATTGTGTTGAGAACTGTGAGAAACTATGTGAGAACAACTGATTGAAATTATGTTTCTGAAATTGTTAAGTGTTATGTATCATATTCATAATATACCTCGTAAAAATTATGTTTCTGAAAGGTTTAAGTGTTATGTATCATATACCTAACCAAAATAATGTATCTGGACCCTAACAGCACAAAAAGTTTCTGTTGCGTTACTGTTACGTATTGTAACATTTCAAAGTTGCGAATTGATATTTGTAACATATGCAGTATAACTGAAAGCTTGCTGTTAATATTAACACATATTTATACAAAATTGATATTTTTGTAATGTTGCTGAAAACTTTCTATTAAGTAACAAATGTTTATTGAAAATCGATATTTTTGTAATATTGCTGAAAGTTTTCTATTAAGTAACAAATGTTTACATAAAATCCTTATTGTTGTATTGTTGCTGAATGCTTGCAAGTATGTTGCGAATTTTGAAGTCAATAATTTCATGTTTGCAAACATTTATTATTTATAATAAATATATATATATATATATATAATATTAATTGTTGTGCTGTGTTATAATTTGATTTTTATGTGCATTGCGAAACGTTTATTTTATTTTTTTGTGTATGTGAAAGTATTAAAAGTACAAAAATCTACCAAGCCATCAAGATTTTTTCGTCAATCCAATTGATCACACTGAACGCGTATTCCACCAATTTGGCCGACAATAAAAACGTAACGTAAAATGTAGGAAAAATGTTCTGCATATTCATTAAAGTAGGTACCTACAGGCAGCACAAAAAATAATGAAAAAGTTCTTATATATAAATTACTTTTAAGTTTTAATCATGTCATTTAAATCAATGTTATTATGTCCCTCCGTCTTCTAGTCTTGCGTATATAGTGTATAAAATATTACACGTTTGTACTTGAGGTCGTAATATTGTACGTAAAGTACCAGAGTACTACAGTAATCAGAATAAAATAATCGTAATAACATCGCTTATCTACAAAATGTATCTAATGTGTAAATCTGTCGACATGTTTGCAAAATGATATTTTATCGTTTTTGTGAGGTTATGTTGGTGAAATTTTGACGTAATTGCGACATTAATTTTGTAATAAGTTAACCTATAAGCTATTATTATTATTTAGTGTTTTTTTTATTATTATTTAGTATTTCAGTGTCGTATGTAAAGTAAGTATTTGTTCGTATTAAGTCAATCCCTCACTTAAATATATGATATAATATCCCACACAATTCATATAATCGGCTATCATCCTCACATACATTTTCGAGTATACTTTTGAAATAGGTATTTAGATTCTATACAACTCGTACGTACTCTGAATTTTCGACCATCAATATGCCGCGTCCAGACGAGCACATTACGTACACGTGGCACGTCAAACTTCGAACGCATGCTCATACGTTAAAAATTATGTTTTGACGTCCCGTGTGCCGTTTGAAAAGCGATTTAAAATACGGCGTGTGCCGAAATATATTCATGTCTGGACGCAGATTAATGTAAGAATAAATTTAAACATTAAAAATAATTTGTATCACATGATGTTACCTACGAGTCGTATGGGAAATTACTACGAAGACAATAAATATATATAAAAACGCGCGTTCTACTTTACGTCCTAAACTTTTTCATTGTTTCCGGACTCGTACTTTAATTGTTGAATTTGTTATAGTAGTCTCGTTGGTCGTCTTCAGTCTTACTTCCACTTCATCAAACATTTTGTTAAATCTACATATTTCGTCGATATTTTGAGTAAGTATTGTTTTGAATTACCTACCTAATTTTATATAGCCGAAAACTCGGTCTGTTATATGATCATATATTATATACTATAAGGCCTCTATAGCATCAAAATCAGCTATAAGCAATTTTGAAATTGTTCACAAAGAAAAACTATAAAAATGTTACATTTTTGATTTACAGTTATTCTTAATTTAATATGAATCAAGGTACTGGTGTACACTAATATAATGTAAATATATCTTCGATGAAAGATAATCTGAAAATGTATAACCTATTTTTATTTTGATATTGCTGGTTTTGTTGACACATACGCAACATAGTAAAATTGGGTTTTGTCTTTGCAATTTCATGAACAATTTGTTGATTTTAGAATATGATGGCCTATTATCATAATATATAAAGAGAACATATAATCTATGACATGTTGGAATTATACTTTTCAATAAATTACATTTTAAGTAAAATATTAATAATTGAATTATCATATTATTCACATACTTGTATGTAATATTAAATTGATCGAAAAAAATAATTCCTTCATGACATAGATTATGTTCTCTTTATTAATTATGATAATAGGTCATCATATTCTAAAATCAACAAATTGTTCAGGAAATTGGAAATACAAAACTCAATTTTATCACGTTACGCGTGTGTCAGACAAAGACAACTGAGGCAGGTACTACTTCCCCTTAATAATATACATGTATATTACAATACCTACTTCAATTTTGTATTGTAACATATTGTATTCGTACATGAATACACGAGTAAGGAATTAGGTATTATAATTATTATTTTCATTTATGTAAATACCTACCTATATTTATCTGTGCACTGCATCATTTCAAGGAATTTATGTAGCAATGTGATCCATCACTTACCTACCTATTTGTTTCATATGTAAATGTTGATTATTATAATTATTATGAGTACCTACCTATTCTATTTTAAAGATAAAAATATATATATTATATAATTATAACAATATAATAAATTACCTATATACTTTTTTTATCATTTCTATTATTTTGACAATATTTACAGCAAAAACAATATATTTTAAAAATCATTCAATGTTGTACCTATCTATTGTTTTTAATATAATTTATATTTTAGACTATATTAGTGTGTAAATATCTACTTTTATATTATTATTTTTTATTATGGTAAGTACACCATATTACATTGGTAGAAAATATAATTTTTTATTAGATTGCAAGGTATATTATACTAATCTAGTATTTATTGTCTTTCAACTGTAGGTATTTTAATATGGAAAATTCAAATAAAAAAAGAAGGATCTTAAGATATTATTCTTCGAGGCATAAGCGAAGACTTATTGCAAACAATGCATTGGTTTTAGATAATGGGTGTAGCGCTAATTCTTCCAGCATTAGTAGTTCTTCAGAATCTGATTCAAATGATAACGTGTATAGTTCCAACCAAAATAATATATTAAAAAATTGTAATGTAACAGAGCATGATACAGAAACAGTTCGTGTATACACTGAGGAAAACGTTAATGATCAGCAATTAAATAACAATTTTACTTCTTCATACCATTCAAATAATTCAGTATCTAGTAGTTCCCAATTGGATGATTCTGATTCTTCTTGCCAGTCATTTATGTTCAGAGTTACTCCTGAAGAAATAAATGAAAAAGTAAACGATTTTAAATCAGGTCTTTGTGATTGGTCAACTAATAATAATATCACTCATTCAGCATTTTCTGATTTATTAGTTGTTATAAACAAATATACTTCTTATAATTTACCTTGTGATGCCCGCACACTACTAAAAACTAAAAGAAATATTACTAATGATATTACAAAAATTGGAAATGGTTTTTATTGGCATTATGGCGTTAAGAAGTGTGTTAGAGCTATTGCTTCAGAAAGGCTATTAATGGACACATGTGAAGTATTCCAAGAAGAAACTATTGAACTTTTAATTAATATAGACGGAGTCCCTTTAACTAAGTCTTCAAATAATTCACTTTGGCCTATATTATGCTCTGATACAAGGGTCGAAAAGGTTTTTTTAATAGGAGCCTATCAAGGAAACGAAAAAATTAGTGACTCAAATCTATTCTTGAACAAATTCGTTGAAGAAATAATACCTATAATAAAAAACAAGTTGCATGTAGATAATAAGACATTTAATGTAAAAGTACACGCTCTTATATGTGACGCTCCGGCCAAGGCATTTATACTTTGTACCAAGGGACATAATGGTTATTATAGTTGTTCAAAATGTATAATTAAAGGTAAATACATTGCAGGAAGGACATGTTTTCCATTTGATATAGAAAACAATAATTCATTAAGAACAGATTTTGAATTTCGAGCTAATTTGTATTCCACAACATATCAAAAATCCAATTCAATTCTTAATACTATTCCAAATCTTGGATTGGTTTCAAATGTGGTTTTAGATTATATGCATTTAATCTGCTTGGGGGTAGTAAAAAAGTTGATTCTATTATGGAAGGAAGGACCTCTTAGAACTAGGATTTCTGTAAAAGATATTAAATGTATATCTGATCAACTTTTATTACTTAATACTTGTACACCTAGCGATTTTGCTAGAAAACCTAGAAGTATTTTCGATATTAAATATTGGAAAGCAACTGAACTGCGAACATTTTTATTATATACTGGTCCAATAGTATTGAAAAAATTTGTATCTAATGAAATATATTATCATTTTTTATTGTTACACGTAGCAATATCAATATTAATAAATCCAGAATTGGTAAAATTTAATAGTTTTATAGAATATGCCAATACTTTACTTGAAAGTTTTCTTTTAAAGTTTCAAGATATTTATGGAGAAGAATATGTATCCCACAATGTACATAATCTTATCCATTTAGCAGGAGATGTTCAGAAATATGGAGCTTTAGATGTATTTAGTGCATATCGATTTGAGAATCATATGACTAAATTAAAAAAAATGATAAGAAAGGCAGATAAACCTTTACAACAATTATCAAAAAGACATTCTGAATTAGAAAATCTTAATCTTAATACTTCTGTTTTAAAATCTGAAAAATATATTAGGTTTAAAAAATTACATAATAAAGGTCCTTTAAATTATACATTTATTAATTCAGCTGTAAATCAGTATAAACAAATAATAACACCAACATTTTCAATTCAATGTGATGATAAAAAAAACTGTTTTTGCCTTCTTAAAAATGGTACTATAGTATATGTAAAAAATATTTTAGAAACCTCCAATAATAATAATACAATTTATATTATTGGATATGAAATGAAAGTAATTGACCCTATCAATTTATATACGAGTCCATGTGAATCAAACAAATTAAACATTAAAATTGTATCAAATGTTAAACAAAATGCTAATTTAAAGTCTTGGTGCTTTACTGATGTCCATGCAAAATTATGGAGAATACAATTCAAGGATAATTATTATGTTGTTATTCCTATTATTCATAGCTATTCTGAAGTACTTATATAAAAATGAATATCTGTAATTTATGTAAATAATATAATTTGTTAAAAATCATGTATAAGTAAATTTATAAAGTTATGTATATATATACCTATATTGTAATAATTTAAAAACTATATTACAGTAATATGTCTGCCTACAAAGTCGCAGAATTTGTTGATGGAGTACAATTGGTACCTACAAATTGGCTTACTAGCGACTTCAAGTATAGTTATTGGCCACCATCTTCATTAAACCAAATAAAAGTAAATAAATTGATTGCATCCAGAAGCGAACCTGATATAAATTGGAATAAATATTCAGTTTTGCGTATATTTTGTTCTTCAGGTATAGTTTATAATAACTAATAAAAATGAACAAAATATATAAGCAAGAAAATAAATTCAAATGTATAAATTCAAATTTTAGATTCATATCAAGTTGGTATGTCAAAACTTAGACAAGCAGAAGCACATTCAGATATAGACTCATCTGGAACTGAAAATAATTATTCTCAAAAACGAAAACGCCACGAGAGAGCAGATCTTACTAGTTTATTTTTACCAAGTTATCAAAATGTAGCAAAAAAAAGTTCTCAAAAATCAAATAATGAAATGTTTGATATTTCTTTGCCACAATTCCCAAGTACTTCTCAACAAGATCTTGCAAAAGATTATCATAACTCTACGCTAATCAAAGATGTATTACATTCTTCTAATATTAACAGTCATAACACCATTGATGAAAATGAACATGGCATTGAAAAGAACATTTCTAAATTTAAGATTTGCGATCATACAGGTAATTTTTAATAATTTAAATTATAATATAATATATAAAAGTAGGTATCTATTGCTATATCAATATAATTATAATCATATATATATATATATATATATATACACACACTAAATACTATGTATATGATTATATTATACAGAATATACTCAGCTTACTATATTTTAATGAAGATAATATTTTTATATAAACATTCTTTAGTACCTAGTTAAAGTCACTGGACAGAGTATAGTTCAAAAGTTAAAATAAATTTTTATTTAACTCAACTATCTAGTTAATTAATTTGTTCATAAGCTAATTAACCTAACTAGTTTAAATTATTATTGGCTTAACTTAACTTTTAATTGTTAATTTGTATAATCATTAAATTATGTAAAAGATAAAATTATTGCTAGCCTATATTTTATTATGCATTCAATTGCAAAGTACCTTCCTAGTGCCTACTTAATATTAAAAAAAAGCAAATAGTGGAAAGTTTATTGTTAAATAATTTAAAAATAAATTCTTAAGATTTGTAGGTAAATTCTAATTTATTATATTGTGAATTTATAATAATTTCTCCTTGATTGCAAATTGCAATACATTGTCATTTTTAGTTTTATGTTAATTGATACTAAAATTATTGAAAATTCAAATATTTTTATATTATTTAATTTTTTTATATATTAAAATTTAATTTAACATTATTTTATGATACTGACATTCTATCTATATAATTGTATTATTTTAATTGTTAATATTATATTGATTTGAAATAATTCTTGCAGATTGGCAAAAAAAAATGTCCAAAGAGATTTCTAAAACAAATCTAAAATTGGATGATATTAGTTTGCAATACACAGAAATTAAAAATTTACTTGAAGACCTAAAAGAAAAACTTAATGACAATGTGAATAGTAAATTTGGTGTAGAAGGAATCATGACGAATGTCGATTTTTCACTCCCATTTATAGAATTACAAGCATTATTTGATGCTGAACGCAGTATGATGGTTGATAATGTTTATTACCTATTGTCAAATGGTAATTTGATTTTTTGTAAAGTGTGTTATTTTTGTTACTATTATTTTTAATTATATTATTGTTGTTTTTTTAAGGTCTCAATACTCAAATCTATTGGTGGTAACAATCTACAATACATTATTAATACTGTGATGAAAAAAATAATGAATAATAATTTAGCTGTCCAATTTTGTTTTACGGGAAAAAATAACAAAAAGTTTTCATTTAAAAATACTATGCCAACCTTCTTCAAAGCAATTATTTGTAAGTTATATATACCTGTATTATTAAAGTATTTTTTAAATTATATTATTATTGAAATATTTATTTTTCAATGCATTCTGTTATAATATATATATATATATATATATATATAACTTTTATTTATTTTTTCAGCTGTTGTTCGATACCATATACCTCAAGTCACTCTAAAAGAAGTAACTGATCAAATTGGGAAATGGTTAATACAAGGAAAACTCAGAAAGACCAGAGAAGACATGTAATTATTTTGATATTATTTAATATATTATAACTTAAAATAGTATATTGTACCCTTATACCTATATATATTACCAGCACAGACAATTATTAGGATATTTTTTAATCATTGTCAATGAATATGTCTTTATTAATAATGGCAATCAAGCAATATTTAATATTTCATAGATATTAGTAATATATTATCATAAGTTAATTTATCATTTTTAGGCAGCTGTTTCCTTTTATCAGCATAGCATGTAATATGACAATATACATATATATAGCCATAGAGTACACGGTATAAAATGTGTTGGTATTATTATTCATCAATGCTGTCCACTGGCATTAACACATTAAAAATTAAGTTAATAAACTAGTTACCCTTTTTTTTTAGTAACTTTTTAAGATATTACTTTAAATATATAACTATAACGAGATAACTTCAAGTTAATTAAGACAAAAAATTTTTATCTTAAATGAAATGAATATTTTCTTAATTTTATAAATACCTACTTATTTATTTGTTTAAAAATTAATTTCAACTTTTAAATAAATATTAAAAGTTAATTTTGTTTATATTTACTTTAATTTCTATATTAACCACAATACATTTTTAGATCTATCCTACCTATCCTAGCCTTGATAATTATAATTATATAGTAATATCTATGAATATATTAATAATTCTTTAAAACAATTAGGATTTCTATTTGTTGTAAATAATGATTGAAAATGTATGTTCATTGAACATTACATGTCATTGTATATATCATATTGTCATCGAACGTGTATTAAATTATTTTCAGAAAGTTGCAGCAGTTAATATCTAATTCTAACATATGCATACTTGAAGATAATGAAATACAAGATCAAGATGATTTGGACGCTGCTGATCCATAGCCAATTAAAATTATATAAATATCCATGTTCTGCCATTTTAATGTATTCAATCAAAATATTATTATATTTAAATTGCAGTATACCATATATTGTTTAAATTTTCTACTATATAGTTATAATACTTATGTATCTACTATATAAAAATAAAAGTACTATTGAATTGTAATTGTATTTAATGTACTCTAATAAATTGTTTCCTTCATCAGTAAAAAAAAAATTATTTAATTGCATATTTAAATAATATATATATATATTTACAACATATATATATGTTGTATGAAATGTATGTTATGCTATACTATCTGAAATGTTTCAATGCAATGTTAGCAAATAGCAGACATTGTTTAAAAATAGAATTGTCTAAGTTACGGTTCAGTTATATATTTGTAATATTTCAAATGTTGCACTGTAATATATCCGATAGCAATCAGAAACCTTTTTGTGTTGTAGGATATGTTAGCCAAAAGCGGACATTGTATGTAAACAGAAATGTCTCAGTTACATTACAGTTATAATTTATTAAGCATTTGAAATATTTCAAATGTTGCACTGTAATATATCCGAGAGCAAACAGAAACTTTTTGTGCTGTTAGGGCTCTGGCGTTTTTCTGCAAACTGGACCAGTTAGTGATTTAAAGTTTAAACTAAAAGCTTATTTTTTTTTTACAAAATTATTAAAAATACAGACTTCACATGAAATTAAAAGTA
>JAIPRL010012233.1:0-12310 GCA_025469235.1 Pemphigus obesinymphae | reverse complement strand
CTCCAAGCTTCTGGAATTTTTCCTTCTACTAGTATCTTATTAAAGAACTTTGTCAGCCATTGTATACCTAAACTTCCTAATACTTTCCATACTTCTACTGGTACTCCATCCGGTCCCACCGCTTTTTATTTTTCATTTTTCAATACTCAACTGTACATTTACAAATACGATATATACGTATAAAAAATATCACATCATTGTAAAGCCAATAAATTTCTTGCTTCGCTAAAAATCTAAAATAAATACCTAAATTTAAATTTAAATTAGTTATCTAATTTAAATAATTGAATAAAACACATTTTGTTAAAAAAAAAAAAAAAAACAGGAGACTCTTTTAAAAATACCGATAATTTGTAAATCCTCGCAAAGAAAAGATTTTGATCATTTTCGCATCTTTTTCCAAAGTAAAATGCTAAATATGCCATTGTATAATTAGACAAGTCCTTAAAAATTATACTAAAAGATCAAATAATTTTTTTCATCTATTCAATTATTTTGTCGTATAATACGTTTGAACAATTTATAATTATTCTTTTCCTCGTAAAACACGTTTGTATAATTTTGGTATCAAAAGATATTTTTAAAATATAAATTCAATCAAAATGTTTAAAGAAAATATTCAAATACTTATACCATATCTTGAATAATATTAATAGTTTAATGAAGTCCTTACCAAATTGATCAAATATTGATCGTTTTACGTTTTAAGTTGCATCATTGTCAAAATTATATATTTTTGTACAATTTTAAAATGGTACTTATAAAAATACGTATACAATTAGACGTCATTTAAGAATAATAAATATTATATAATATCCCTAAAACTAATATATTATACAAATCAAGTTTTTTTTTTATAAACTTATAAGTTTACAAAATAAAATTATAAGTCTAAATAAAATTCTAAAATACTATAAACATATTTTTATTTTAATTAGAATAATCATGGTTATGATAAATAATGTGATCTATTTTGAAAATGTCGCTGTTTTTGTTTCTAAAAGAAGCTAGGTATACGTGTACACGTTTCGCTATTCTTTCTATTATTCTTTCGCTATATCTCATATTCTGTTATGTTAAAAGACCGAAGATCTATTATTTGCTCTAACTATGAAATATAGAGTTTTATATCATATCGTACGAAAATTTTCAAGCTCATAATCGGCTTGAATATTTCATAAAATATCGTTTCTGTAATTATTACATGCGATTTTTATATTTATTAATTAATTTCCATTTTATTTACTTACTTAATTGATTTGGGTTTTTTTTTTACTTTTTTTTAATATACTTGAAGCGTTTTTACTTCTTTGATAGTTAAAAAGCAGATTGCTACCCGACCGCTCCTTTAAAATGATACGACAATAGCTGAATATCATATCTCATTATGTCGTTTCGTCAATATAATAATTACACATAAAATGTCAACAACTTTTGTATAATAAAACCCATTATTCAGATTATATAACAACACGGTTGAGAATCATTTGTGTCGGCGTTCGAGTTTTTTCAACAATGTGCGTTTAAGAGGATGGCGAGGCTTCTGTTTTTGTTTTATCTCTTTCGAGAGTCTTATTGTAATATCCTTTCGCTTGCGCTCTAATCAATTGGTAGTTTCGATGTAAAGTTTTCGCATATAACACACAACGACAATGCGGAATTACCGACAAAGGACCATAAAAATATAAAACCATATACATTTTGTTATAAGGGGAAATCGAGTGTGATAAACCGGAATAATTAAGAAAAAAAAAAAAACAAAACCCAGTGGCAACGTTTATGACACGATAAAACGCATTCTTTAATCTACGGTTAATCATAATTTTCGTCATAATATATTGTATAACCATTGTTCTGCTAAAATATCCGACTTGAACTCGGTGACTATATAATAATATATTATATACTTACTGTTAACCGTGTATGGGTAAATGTTCAAAGAAGACTCACTCAACACCGGTAGAGTTCCGGATAAATTATAACATTGTAATATACGGCGGACTCGGGTGGATGTAAAAACGTGCAAAAGGAAACTGGGATAGTTATAAAAAACGAGAAATGCATTATTTCACAATGTAGGTACCTAGTGGTATTTTCTAAAAATTCTCTACCTAGCCACATAGAAATGTATTAAATTTCAACTATAAATACTTCACTATATTATGCATATAAATATCAGTGTCTAAGTTAAAAAATGTTTACCAAACAAAACGAAAAAAACAATAAGACACAGTAAAAAGTCGAGCTGTGTGTACATAGGATGTGTACTATAATAATTACAACAAAGATAAATGAACCGAAACCTGGAAATATATTGAAAGAAAATTTTGCGGGTATAAAATTTAGTGCACACAATTTTAAAATCTATCAAACATTTGGTCGATTATCAACTTTTAAAAGTCCATTGTGTTTTCACCCTGCGCATAATTATGGTTCTATAAACACATATTTTATTCTGGAGAAAAATGTACAATACTTTTCTTTAATCATAAACAAATTTTCTCAAACAGCCAACATTTCAACTAGAGAGACAGATAGCTAGGAGGTACTAAGATCTCGTAAAATTCACTAACATCTTCTATATAGGTTTCCTAGCAATATTTATTATTATACAAAAGTTATTTTGCACTTTATTTGAATTTTTAAGTAACAGTTATGTTTTTATACAGTTGTATTTAATTTTGGTTATTGGTTAATAATTAACACCGTATTTAAAATCAATTTTAACGAGGAACTAATAATGATTAATAAAATAAAATTAATATTAAGTGTAATCTAAAAATAATAATTATTATTATTATTAGATAACAAGTAAAGAAATAAACAAATATAAGTATATATCATTATACTTCTTAAAAATAACAACTGTAATTAATACATATAGGCATTATGAAAATTGAGGCGAAATAACAAAAAAAAAAAAAAAAAAAAAAACAATATTTCCATTGCTATTTTATAGAATTCGGGCTGCTATACCATACCTATATCATACGTGTTAAAAAATTATAGTTCATTGTCGAAAAAAAATTCATCATCAAATATTCCAAAAAAAAAAAAAAAAAATATTTTCGAGATTCGATAATTAGTTATTTAAATAAATTTCTCTAGATACAACTGCAGTATATCGTTATCTAGATTCAAGTAAATATAATCAATTTTAAATGTATCCAGACAAGATAAAACACGAATAGTATTTATCTAGATATGTTTCCCAACGCTGATCGTGGTCGGTGAGACATTATTGAATCCGTGTTGTAAATTCTTCAAAAGTCAGTCGTCTTCGTCGTGGTTTTTTTTTTTTAGTTTTTTTCACACGTCAGGACATTTTTGCAGGACGCGTATACGGTTCGTCCTGATAACCTTATACGTATAGCAAGACAAACAAGCCTTTCCGGAACCTCGCGGAAAGGAGACGAGTAGCCTAGTAGTAACCATACTATCTAGTTGTATATTATAGTAATAGTAGTAGCAACAGCAGCAGCAGTGTAACGCGAAAGGAATTAGAAACAGCAGGACCTTTGCGCGGTGGTTTTTAATAAAAGCCTGCAGGACCCGCGTCTCGGGCAATTAATTTCTGTCCGGCCTTTTAACGGGGGATTCCCAACGCCATCCGTTTGTTCCCCTCCCCCTCCCACGTACGCGTTACGTTATAGGTCAAACGTGTATACGATGAAGGTTGTGGCGACGGTCGTACATTTTTCTTCTCGTGTATACACATCACTTAGCCCGGACCCCTAATTCCCCTCCCCTCCCCTCCACCCCCCCCCGCCGGTGCTATTTATTACAAAACGGTTATATATTTATCGAACGCGGATTCGGCGGGGTTCAAACTATATAGGATAAGATCGACCTGCGCCCACTATCGTTAATCTATCACACGATTTAAGATAATATATGGTTGCCCATCGGCCTATGATAATTGATAATGTTCTAGCTTTTACAGCAACAAAGTTAATCCAAAATCAGAAACAGCTGATATACGTACTACTAGCGCTTGTAACGGTTTAAATCAGAATCATGGACGTATATTATCAAATCGTCCCACCATTCACAAACGTTATCACAAACCGTAATTTAAAATAATATATATATTATAAAATTAAACACCACGAAATAAGTTAAATTTATTTTATCTAAGTATTAAATTATTCTGCAAATACATCTAGAACATTATATATAAATCTGTTCTTTGAATACACGTTGGATTTTCTCTATATTAAATTATCTTCAAGAAGAAGCCATCAAATTGTATGTCATGTTTAATATTGTACCTACATTACATATGATGATGTTTTAAGCAAAAACATATCACTATAATTTGTGATTTGTAAAATAATTATCGTGATAATTTTTAATACGCACAAGTCACGAGTATACGGCAGTTAAAAATTAAAATTGTTTTGTTGTTCAAAATAATAATGATGATATTAATGCCAAAAAAATATACTGTGATAACGAAAGTTATTATTTAAGCCGCTTGGAACGCTGGCCTTACGTCAATCATATGTTAGATTATAGATTAACTCCGTTGGTCACATTATGACTGATGGTTGGGCAACCATATTATCTTAAATCGTTAATCTATCATAATAATAGATCACTATCATAATCACTGCGTTATCGTGTTCAATCAATTGAAATGATAAAATATTGATAAAACGAAATAAACGGTTAACGATCGAAAATCGTAAAGTACATAATATAATAATATACTGGCGTATACATACACGGAGTGTAAATGATCGACGCGAAAACGAACGAAAAATTCGTAACGAAAATGTACCTTCGAGACCTGCGCCTAAGATGTGTTATGTGTGTATACCACGATTAAAGATAGACAGTTTAAACAACGAGCTCTTATAAAGTGACTCACAAACCTTCCTTCACAAACAGCTGTGAAAATTCTACTACTAGCGTTCCCAACGGACAATGTAATAATATCAATATTATCATACGTATGTTCTGTTCGTGATAAGTATTAAGTTATATCATCATAAGTAACTGTAATTTGACATTTAGACCATTTTATTAGATGAATATTTGTCACAATAAAATAAAAAGACATCAACTAACACTTAACAGTTGTATACAAGACAATATTGTTTTTCATGAAATAACAATTTACTTTTAAAATAACCTATTTACCGCCAAAATTTTATGGTAATTGTTATTTGATAATGTTATCGTAATAATATATAGAATACCAATATGTTCTATGGTGGTGGTTAACATCTTAAATCGCTACGAGCGCTAGTAGTAGAATTTCACAGCTGATTCAGAGAGACGGTTTGTTTTTCGTTAATGTAAATTGTGGAGTAATATAGCTCGTTGTTCAACCTGTCTATCTTTAATCGTGTCACGGTTACAAAAATGTATTATTGATAAATGGTAATACATATACAAAATATTGATAAAATAAATTAAAACCATGAACAATGAACATAATAAAATATAAATAATATCACTTGTCAAATTGTAAGTATTTTTGTCTAACATAATGGTCAAACATATTTTGAAATTTGAGCGGTTTACTGGGTTATCACTTATCATTCAAGTATCAATACTACCACAATCACTAAACCACGGTTACCGTTGTGGTAACATATCTGCTCTTCGTACACACAACGCTCCGTGTATTAGGTATAGGGAAGGCCCATCCATTCCTTTATTATCTATGGATAAAGCGATAAAAACCGTCTTGTCCACATGGTTCATCGGACAAAATAATATAATATAGGGTATAAACAATAATAAAGAAGCCGATATATATTTTACCCGGAAAAATAAAACGAAATCCGTGTTGTACACTGTACTTAGGGTGTTTTTATATATATATATACTAAATTCGCGGACAGTTTAGGAGTGCGCAGAAACCAATTTTCGTTTTACCTCACCGCAACATCATCTATCGCGGGCTACTCGTCACCCAAAATATCACGTGCTGGCTGCACTGATCGGCAGGTTATACACTGTGATGTTGTTTTGTAGTGATTACGGCGTGTTCCATCATCGACCGTACAGAACTGATAACTGATTAGCCATAATGCGTGTTATTTAATGCGCTCTGTATACTATGTCAAACTATGGATAGCCGGCCAAAGATACCCGAATTTTCGTCAGTCGTATGTGCAAAACAATCCTATTCTCTCCGCGAATTTAGTATATATATATATATATATATATATTTTTTATAAATATTTCCGTAATACATATTGATTGATACGGTTATTAATGTTTCTTTGCGATATATCGATAAAAAAAAAAAAATAATAATAATAAAATATTATGTATATAAGGCACCGGTGGCAAGTCCAACGTGTGACGTACACGATTTTAGTACATTCAATGCATAATGAGGAGTATATTTAGCATTCGTTATAGAGTTTATAGTAAAAACACAACGTCAAAAAACGATAGCCATCATAAAATATATTAAAATGCATATTGTATTATAGATCATATTATTATGAACGGTGGCACTGTCCGTGTAAAGCACCGAGTAGGTATACGACAAAACTCATTGCGCAAACGTAATGTATACCGGCTAAAACGAATGTAAGGTAACATATTCTGCGTATATTTAACCTTGCGTTTAACTCGACATTTTTATTTTTTACGGATAATTTTACAATTTTTGACAAAATATTGCGGGCCAAGTATAATAGGTTTCATCTTGTTTTTTAAAATTTCTTTTACGAGCTTTTAACGTTTGTACGTTCATATAATACGTATATCTGAATTGAATTATTTTAGTGAAAGTATCGAGTTTAAACATTATGGAATCATTTGTTAAAATTAAGTTGAAAAATGACTTTTATAATAACTATATATATATACTTAATAAGTTGATTTTATTTCATCATTACCTTTTAAATTAACGAGTTTAATTGAATACGTGCAATTATATTTTAATCTGACGTGTTGAAAATGGAAAGTAACTAGTTGTGTAATTCTTTTTGTATAATTTCTATAAATATATATATATTATATATATTTATATATTTATATATTTATATCTTTATATATTTATATATTTATATATTTATTGGGTGTATCTAATTATTAATTGAACGTGTAATACCGGTTTTAAATTTAAACAAATGGATTTTAAAATTTACAATATTAGAATAATTCAATTCTAATTTTTATTTTAACGGAAGTTATTATTTTTTCTAAAATTCAATGTATGTTCTAACTTAATTAGTTTTTGTAATAATTTGTGTTTACTTTTGCAAGTTAAAAACAATGGTTAACTCGCCCAGTTATTCATAATATATTAATATTGTCAAATTAACGTATCTATTTGCACTAACAAGATTCTTGTTATGATTTAGTTCTATATCTTATGAAAATAAAATCAATCAGTTAGGTAGTTACTGAATTTTTCTCAGATAGAGTCTTTTGCTCCAGTACTACTCATTTAATAATAGACTAATCTATGAACTCTATTTAAGGTTACCAAAAAGCCTGCGATGTTTATTCTCACAAGAAAGTTATTTTTTATTTATTATTTAATATACTATATTTATTTATTTTAGTTATTATTATTTATTCAGTTTTGTATATATTATTAATCATTTTGAGTACATATTTGTTTGGTTTTTTTTTTGATGTATAATTTATTATATTCAGTGGTGTAGTCAAAATTTTTTAAAGGGGTAGGGGTAATAAAAAGTTTTCAAAATCAAATTTTTATTTCATTGTTTATTGATGAACTTTTATTTACAAATTATTAGCAAGTTTTTATTACACACGTCATAATAGGTGATAATACGAATACATAAAATAAAAAATAAAAAATGTATTAAATTTAAACAGTTTTATTAAAACTTTTTTATTTCAATACAAATAATAATTATAAAAATCTTGTAGTTGCATTCTCCTTGGAGAATTTTTTATGAAAACTTTTGTAATTTCTTCTACAGATACA
The DNA here is from genome assembly GCA_025469235.1 of Pemphigus obesinymphae. Classification (NCBI taxonomy): domain Eukaryota; kingdom Metazoa; phylum Arthropoda; class Insecta; order Hemiptera; family Aphididae; genus Pemphigus; species Pemphigus obesinymphae. The sequence continues at coordinate 4,380 of JAIPRL010012233.1, read as the reverse complement.
TTTTCTTCTTTATTTATATTTGTTAGAGTCAAGCCATTTAGGTTTTCTTCTGTTATTGTTGATCTAAGGTAGTTCTTCTAAGAACAGAAAGCATACCTTCTGGAGTTACAGAAGTAACAGATAGTGTAGAAAATAACTGTAAAAGTGTTTTAACATTTGATAAAAGATCTTTACAGAGTTTCATTGCTTCTATTGCAGTTTGTGGTACATTTTCTATGTCCTTCTATTGATTTCTTCACATATGTAACTCAGCACTTAAGCTAGATAATGCATTTAAAAGTAGATCATTTTTATATATAGAAGCAGTCAATAAAATTGAATTATATTATACAATTTGAATTGACTGGGAATTAAACCTTCAAGTGGCATTACTTGTTTTAACCTTCCGTCAAATCTGTAATGTAACTGATATAATAAATTATCAAGGAATAGTATAAATATTGATATTTTAAAATATTTTTTTATACTGTTGAAACTAACATTAACACGGATTGTTTGTTAATTACAAGTAGGAGTCATTTTGATTTCAACATTTACAACACAATTTTGTAGCATTACAATACTATTTTGAAGCATTTTCCATTCTTTTTTTGAAAAAGTTATCGGCATCTTCTCGAATACTTTGTAAAGCATTTTTTACTTGGCTTACGTCAGCTAGAGCATTGGATACATCTTGTTGCTTACTAAGTGAAAACTTGCTCAGTTGTAAAGTATAAGAAAAACATGTAACAGATAATTCTAAAGCAATAAAAAAAATCAGATTTTGTTATGATACTTACATATAATTAAGCTATACTTGATGTTTTTTGATCGGTGTCATTATGCTCGAGATAATTCAATGTAGAAACAATGTAAAAGTATAATTCTTTGAAAGTTAATAAAGCATCATGCCACTCTACCAACCGAGTTTCGAATAACGTTTTTAACTTTTTCTTTTTAATATTGTTCACTTCTAAATTTTCATCATATGAAGTCGTTTCAATAAAATGTTTTAACATCTCACTCGTTTGGATGACGAAAAAAAAGAACAAATAGTTCCAATAATACCATTCATATTTTTTATAGTAGTCACTTCATATGCACTTGATAAATACAGATTGAGTGAATGACTGAAGCAATGGGTATAAAAAGCCAAGGAATATTCATTTAAAAATAGGGCTTGAACGCCGTTATACTTCCCAGACATATTAAATCCCCCATCGTAACCTTGTCGTCTTAAATTATCTATAATTAAACCAAGTTTTTCTAGTTCATGCTTCAATGTTTTTGTTTTTTCTGATCCAGTAGTTCAAAAAATGTTTACAAACACCAGAAAATCTTCTCTTACAACCAAATTAATCAAGCCAACATAGTGTACACATATTATCATTTGTTCGTCTATAATGATATTTGTTGTTCGTCACATAAAATTGAAAAATACTTTGAAAGTTTTACTCTATCAACAATTGCTTATCATATAACAGAACCAATTTATTCAATAACCTAATTTTGAATAGTAGAGCTTCTCATGGTACAATTTTTAGCAGATGTATCCAAATATGACACAATATCTCTACCACCAGATTCTATACGAAAAGACAATAAAACCCAAAATACTCCTTCGTTATCTAATAAACAATATTCACTTACATTATCAAGTTTTAGTGAACCAGTTTCTCGATGGCCACCCAATGGCAATTTATTACGGACACAAAAAAATATAGTTTTAATAATAGGTATTAGTCTCTTACGGTTTTGATTAATAATCTGCTTTGTTTGATTGTTGAGAAGTACATTTACCGCTCTTCGTTCTTCCTTTTCATAGTTCATTAAGAAGTTTCTTGCTCTTTCACTAGAGATCATATGATAGTTGGTTATAGAACGATCGTTTAAATAAGCCATTGCATCTTTATACTTGGTCATTGGCTCTCGGATCAGTTTAACCAACTTTTATAAAACATAATTATAACATATAATAGTAATAAATTATCTAGGGAAATTAATTTTTTAATTATCTAAATTATTACCTGGTTGCCAGATCCACCGCCCAAAAAAGCAAATACAATACAGTTTTTACAATAGGCTCCTTCTTTAATCTTACTATAAGTTAACCACGGAAATATTTCTAAATACTTATACTGAAACTTTCAATTATGTTTGCTTTTTGCACGTATCAGAAAATCATAATTTGGCTCGGGTACCCATATATATTTTAGACTATTAATTATTTCACTAGACTTTAATGTGTGATTAACCATAAAATTGGCAATATCATGAATATAACTTGGCATAAACACATTTATAGGTACCTATAAGTAAAATCATAACGATATTTATTAAATTTAAATATTTATTTATTAAATTAAATTTTTTAACTGCAAAATAAATATATATAATAATATAAATATAAATATATAATCAAGATTTATTTATCTGAACATATTATATTATTGTAATATCACTATAACTATACTGCATTTGTTCCAAAATTAATAATATTATTCAATACCTTTTGGATTTCCGTTGAAATTAAACTCTGTAACTGCTGATCATCATCCACAAGGTTATTAGTTTCTATTTTCAGTTTTTTTGGTGCTAAGGAAAAAAAATTTGTAATTATGGATACTCGTTTATTTTGTTCCATAATTATGAATTAGTCACTGATATCGATTCACAAATAGAATAAAAAAAATTTAAGACATGTTTAAAGAATAATCGCCTATGATGGACTGGTAATTTGTATAAAATAAATACTTACGCCATTGGAGTTGTCACTCGTGTTCTTATATCAGTAATCCCCTCCCTAAATAATCCACTCATTATATTCGGTGTATTTTGACTTTTTAAAAAAAATTATGTATCTACATATTTATTTATTTATATATTATTATATATATATATTATATATTTATAAATCTAAATTCTAGTGCATTTTTTAATTCATATACAGTTTTCAAAAAAAAAATCGTTATTACATAAATAAATAACTATTCCGTAACCTTCGCAATTTAATTTTTGCCGTGGTGTATTTTCAAGAAAATGTTCAATGTAAATAAATCTGGTGGTTTACAAAGTTTAGTTTATATCCAAATGATATACAGAAATATCGTCTTTGAACTTTAATAAATATTATGTCATATACATTTATTTGAATTCACCCGAACTCGCATATTATAATTTCTATTCTGCACAAACGAGACTAAACTAAATTATCGAACCTCGAAAACCAACTCACCGCCGTATTTTTCATCCAAAAATTTACATAAGCGTGTACAGAAATCATATAACATATGTATTATCAAAAACAGATTCCTCCTGCTTGTAAATTTATGTGGTTTTACGATTTATAATGTAAATTAATTTCTAAATGAATACACAATAATATATTACCCTATATATATATATCCCTACAAGTGTTACCAGAAGTTCAGAAAAATATCCGAATACGATTATTAAAATACTTTTTTTATACTCGAATATATTATTGTAATAATACCTATATTATAATAAATACATTTTGTTATTTTGTAAGGTTCTAAATATTATATTCCTTGAAAATGATTTTTTTTTTTTATACAAATAAAAAAAGGATAGTCGCATTAAAAAAGAATTATAATACGATATTGTATGAACTACATAAAAGTAAAAGGTTTACAAACAACAAATATTCAGTAATGTATTAATAATAATTATTATCATTAGATAGAATCAAATATGGTCAAGAATGTTTTTAGTATTTGGTCCTATATATAGTTTATGTTTATAAAAATAAGGTTCTATGTAACGTTAATTGTATCTAATTTTATTAGTGTGAAAAGATTTATCGATGGAATTTTTTCATTAGAACAACTTTTTTTGTTTATTTTTTAAATTATTAATTAATAATAGTGAATTCTAACTAATATAATAAGTAATAATATACACGAACAAGCGTAATTTTATTTAAATTTTGATATCAATTTTATTTCAAGAGGATTGATAATGAAAAACACACGAAGGAAAATTTTTCTATACGATTTATGTTCGAAAAATTGCGATGAATATATTTTATTATATTTAGAATAATGTACAAGAATTTTCAATCATGCTGCTGGTCCTCCTAAAATATACAATAAATAAAAATTTTACATACTGTTATTATATATTATTCAGTTATCGGTTTTTAGATTCTGAGCGTAGCGAGGAAGCTTTTGGTTTTACAATGATGTTTATTTTTTATTATTTTATTTTTTCTGTAAACACTTTTTCTACCAGAAGAAGAGCTCCGATCTTATACTCATACCCGGTTTCCGTAGCAAATTGCATCTAGTTGGTACTTTTAAGAGGTCATTTTTCGATTTTCATAATAGTTTTTTAATGCGTAAGCAAAAACTACCAAAAAATTACGAAAAATACGATTTT
>JAIPRL010012232.1:0-12310 GCA_025469235.1 Pemphigus obesinymphae | reverse complement strand
TTTTTTTGGTGGGGGGGGGGGTGAAAATGTGTAAAAAATAATATAATACTTCTCTACAAAACTTAAAATAAGCACAAAAAAAAAAAAAGTAATCAAATTTTTTTCCATTTTGCCGGATAAATTTAATAATTTATAGTTTGCCGACTAAAAATTCCGAAAAATACTTCATTCAAAACGTGAATAAGTAAAAAATAAAAAAAGCCATAGACTTTTTCTACTATTTTCCAAATATGTTCCGAAGTACAACCCCTACCTCGGGACAGTCCTGATGCTCGCTCCCACTTTTAACCTCATTTATTACAGATACTTACATTATATACATTATAATGATATATGGAATGCTTATGACTATATGGAGACATTAGTCCACTCTGAAATTTTTTTCCCGTGTTTATGTAAACATAACGTAATGTTTTGTGTTGGTAGGAAGACGTTTGCGAGAGGATTTTTTTCATTTATATGGGCTAGTCAAACATTTTGCACTCCCCTTTTCAAAAACTGAAATTACGCCTCCTGCCCTTGAACATCATATATATAACCACCACTGCAGTTTGACTCGTCTAATATGTGAGCGTCCAAAACCTGAGCATGTAATTAGAGTTTGGGAAATAATAAGGATGTAAAAACTGTTGATTTTGTCTTTAAGAGGACGCCATACCACGAAAAATAGTCCGTAAAACATAGTTTCGTACTTCAAGTATTACATCGGCTAAAATAATCGCAGATAAATAATTTTTACATCGATAAAAAGCTGACAACATTTACTACATTTTGACAGAGCTATTTTTGTTTAATATAAAAATTATATTGTTTCATGGGCACTTTTAAATTGTAAAATTTTGACATTTTTAAGAATCAACCATTACAGATTAAAAATACTTGAAAAAAAAACCATTGTCAAGAGATAGAAAAAATTTCCTTTTATTTAGTGCCAATATTAATGATTTTTATTCATTTTTCAGAATGATCATTTTGAAAGCCATAAAACTTAAAGTACGAAGGTGATTTTTTTAACAAATATCGCGGTCACACAAAAATAAAAGGTGGAACTAACATGAGAATATTTTTAAAATATACATATTAAAATTGTTGGATTTTAATTTTTCTTAAAATGTCATAAGATTTGCCTATATAAAACCCCTTAAAAAGGAGTATGTGGCGTCCTCTTTAGTGTTAACTTTATGTATGCAGTAGCAAAATAAATAAACATTTAAAGCCTTTACATTATTAAATTATTTAGTTACGTATAGATACAATGGCGTATTTAGAGGAGCAATAAAATGGTCTCGGGCAGTAAACTTTAAAATGCGATACTTTTATTACTATATTTATTAGGTACTTATAATACTATATTATTTCAAATTAATTTAATATGACCATATAAATAAACATATTATAGGTATATACGCAAATAATGATTAATAATTCATGATCTCATGTTGAAAATGTGCGGAATATGCAATATTTTCTGACTACAGTGTTTACTATTATATATTGTATATAATTGACTAAAATACATGGATTGTTTTTGTCTTTTGTTTCATATCGTCACTTCGATTATTAATTAGAAAATAAATATGTATTGTAATTTCTAAATATTTATTTATTGTAAATTGTAATGCTAAAATATGAAATAATAACAAGTCTCTTCTTTTTCTTTATCCTTAGCTTATGCAATATGAATATCACAATATAAACTATACCTATATATAATAATATCACTCGATAAACACCCTGCAGTGTGTTAAAAAATATATAAACATATTAACATAAAAATGTTTCAGCTTATTACTTTTTTGACAACATTATTAATAAAAAAAATATCAGAAATATATTTTTAAAACTAAACAAAAAATAAACCCATTAAAACCCAATTTTTTTTTTTCAATAATGGGTTTTAAACTCTGAGCACACGGGCCGGGTAAAATAAATTTCTGGAACTCCCATCATAGAATAAGTTATATTCATCAATCATTTATTCATTATTTATACTATCTTAAGGTAAGCCCGCAGATATTATATAAAATAACTAGATAGCTAACTATTTCTATATTGATAGATTAAGCATTTTATGTAGGTACAGGAAATCTTTATACATAATATGTTGAAAATTCTATATAGGTAGGTATATCATTTCGACATATTGTGACGCCAGAGAATTTATTTTTTGGTGGAAAAAAAAAAACAGAAAAATATACTATTTGTGAAAAAGTAATAAGTACATGTTTGAAGTTTTTATTTTTTTACTTAAATTTTTAAAGCAAAAAATCAGCAGTAGTTGGGCCTTTTAACATTTTTAAATCATTATAAAAATGCCATATGCAAGAAATATTACAAAATTAAAAAATAATTAGGTATGCAAATCAAATTTACTTATCTTCCACCTTTCTTATTGTTAATACTTTTACGAATAAAATATTTATGGTATACCTATACAAATGTTTTATTTTTATTTTTTAGTAAGTATTACATGTCATTTTAAATTATAAAATAATCCAAGTTGATTTTACAATACATAATCTTTCCGGTTTCTTATTGTAGATAAATATTAAATATAATTTTCATTATTATAGTTTATAAAAACGCTACAGCAAAGAACTTGATTATTAACAGGTTGTCTAAGATAATTTTATACCAATGTTTTTCTGTGGTATAACATTAGGTAGTTGATTAGGTTAAATTAGAAAATATTCATAAAAAACAAACGAAAAAGCGTTAAAGAATTATTATAGAGTTTAGGGAAGAGCTAGATCTCATCAGCGTTTTTAAGTATTAATTTTCAAATAAAAAAGGAGTAAAAAGGTAAAAAAAAAAATTAAAAATAAGGCACTAAGTAGGGGATGGAAGCACTTTATAAATCATTGCTTTATATAAAACGATTTTGAATGTAGCTCGGTGTAATATACATACATAGTTATAAATGTACAAAAAAAAAAAGCATTTTAATTTTATGAGGTCACTATATATTTCAGTTATATATAGTATTATCCGTCCAGTTCATCTGAGCTCTCGGTGACGTCACACGTTTGACCAGATCAGGGGTTCAAAAATATTAATTGAACAATGTGTGATACCTACAATGCGTGACGACTTTGATATTATCATGGATATTATTGGGTAATCAGTATTTTTCCGGTGTATAACTTCAGAAAAAAAGTATGTAGACAATATATCCGTGCTTCCCCAATTTTAATAACACCTACAAATTCAAAAATGATGTAACGGTCGCCATAGGCGCAGATGAACTGGACGGGTTATAACCATGACAACTTTCTCTGTAATTTTTCCCATTTTATAAAAAAAAAAAATTTCAGTTTTATTTTATACGCTAAAGAAAACTACTGGAAAAATCGAAAATTGACCTCTGGAATGTGTTATCTATATAGAAACCAATTTTTAATAAAAAAAAAAACCCTTTACCTTTACAGTCCTATTCAACTCTTTTTACCTGAAAAGTTGTTTCTAAAAAAATTCAATGAAAATAAACCGGGCAAGTAGGGAGTGGAAGTACTTCGCTTATTAAACAGGTTACTCTTGGTAAATGTATTGTATTCAATAAAACGAATCTGAACGAAAGTTCGACGTACGTATATATAACTATTACTGCCAGTTATATATTCTGACATACAGTATGTTTAATACCTATCACACGGTAAGAACAAATGTACTGTCAATTATACGTTATTAGTATGCTATGCACTACAGTAGGTTTTATTCTCTTATTTATTTATTTATTTTTTTTTTTTACAAATATGGGTATAAAAAATAAAATAAAATTTATAAGTGCCAAATTACTGTACCTACAAAATACATAGAGACTTCATTATTAATTATAATTTCCCAAAGTTTTACATAAAACTTTTTAAAAATATTGTCCAATTAATATGAAAGTTAAATACATGTAGGTAAATTTCAAAACGTTAGACATGATTTTTTCCCTGAAAGTCGATTACATTTCATATCAAATAAATGTTTTCAAAAAGTTTTAAGTCACTATAAAAAATCGTGACAACTAATTTTCAAAATTTCTACAATACAGCCAGAGTACCTAACATACATTCAACCTTGTATTCAATTTTCAAGTTTCAAACCCCAAAAATAACCATTTTAAGATTTAAGACCTTGAAATCTAAGATATATGTATAGGTACAGTCCCACGAAGATCTGACAAATGTAATAACTTTTATTCTGTTGTATAGTTTTAAGGTTTTTATTTTTTTTGTAACAGTTGGTACTAGAACTCTGTGCTGCAATTCTTATATTTTGTATTTTTTTTTTTTTTTTGTGAAAAAAATAACGTTGAAAATTGTAGGTACGAAATTTTGTTTTTACGTCATTTTTTTTATACGTTTATTGAAAATGTCAAAAAATCTAAAAATTATCTCTTCGAAGTACTATTCTGATGAAATTTGCTACCGAAAAATGAGAACATACTCGTACATAATAACTAGATCAAATCTTCTGATCGATAAATTGTTTCAACATCATTGTAAAACCAATAGATTCTATATTTTGCTCTGCTCAAAATCTAAAATGTAAAAATAAGTTTTTTTGTAGGTACAAATTCAATAATAAACTGAATATTTAGAAAATGTAAAAATTATTTTTGAAATAAAAACACTTTTCAATTGTCAGATTGTAATTTATTTTCTAAATAAAATAACACGGATGACAATTGCATGTAGTATATACCTACTAAGAGTAACACGAATCACAAATTTATCTTAATATACCCCCTCTCACCTAAATTTTTTTAACACACTATATTTGAGGCCTAAGGAGAGATTCTTCTTCTTTTGTATTCAATCCTAAGATTGGTTTTCAGCTATTCTGATCCATTCTTCTCTTGTATTCGCCTTTCTTTTTATTTCTTTACACGAATTGCATCCTTAGTTCTTTATTATTTATTGAACGTACATATATTTAATGTTTATTTATTAATATATTTCGGCCAATATCATTACTATTTTGGTAATATCGATGTGTGAGTGTGTAAATTAACATTAGTGCGCGTGAACTGTGTAGATTCCAAGAGTAGTCGAATGTCCACAATCATAATAATAATATTACCAGATATTAAGAGGACGTTATATTTTCTGTCTCTGTCTTTCTGGGCTTTGCTAAGCTGCGGTCTTTTTGCCGTCGGTCTACCGTTTATATACTAGTCGAGAGTACGAAAAATTAATGCTGATTCTTACGTGCCTAGCTGTGATTTTTCAAATAATATGAAAATAAAAAGTTCGGGCTGTAGTATATGTACATTTGCCTAAGTGCTAAAGTCAGCAGGGGAATTATTTTGAAACCCCATCTTTGTGGGCCTACAAAACAGGTTGTGATAACCAGCACTCATTTTACGTGCTTTTTGACGAAATAACATCGTAATGTCTACAAACTATAATTTAATACAACTTTGAACTCACTACTACAGTCCACGGTGTTATTTTATAAATTTGTAAAATAACTTTGGAAGGATGGACAACTGTGGGAGGGTGTCCGCGGAAAAACAGTCGTGTCCAAAAATCGTTTTTTTATTTTCGCGGATATGCAATAGGTGAACCGTAAGGCACATGGCGTGGAAAAGCGAATATATTCATATGGCGATTAAATTGGCCTCTATGATGACCGCCAGATGAAGTTAGCTGTATGTCCACATAGTAATAGAAATGGTTTTTTCTCCTAAAAAAATTGATATTTTGGACATAACTGCTTTTCCACGGACACCACCCTTCAATTATATTAGAGAATATACCTCCTACCTCATATAAAAATATTTACCTCTGAAAACTACACGGTACACACAGTTATGTGATATCTAGATAAATTTCCCGTTTTGAGGGAATATTATAATTTATATGGGTATATATCATTTAAATAAGTGTGGAGTGAAAAACAAAAATTGATTCCACACCACACGCGTTACATATTATTCTACAAAGTTGAAAGCGTCTAGTATTATTTTTATAATATTATTATTTCTATAGTATAATAGCAAAAGAAACTACTACTACTTAAATAAGTATCTCTACCTATGTAATATTGCAAATGATATTAATCAAAATAAAAATAATTTTGACAGCGTGGGTACAAAGAAATTTTAAATCATATTTATAAGTAGACTTATTCCATTATATTAAGCAGTGTTTAAATTCATATTAAAATTAATTTAGCTTCCAATTAATTATCGATAATAACAATTATTTAGTTTTATGTAGGCACAACACGTAGGTGCCTTCACAGTGACCTGAAATATAAACTCATCCATATGGCCACTATCGTGACGGTTACAGTGAACTTACTGTGCATTATGGTGGATTCAACGATTATGAGCAGTAAATCAATCGTGTATTTAAAGTTTATTTTGCACTTGGTTAATATACAAGTAATCTAAATTATTATTAAATATTCAGTGTTTTAGTGTTTACAATCAATATCATACCTATACTTACTGCACTTTTCAATACACTATATTGTAATCATTTTAATCAGAAATTATCTATAATCTATAAAGGTACCGTACAAACGTATATTATCATTAAAATGTATATTATGCAAATAGGTTGTTCTATTCTGTGATAATACGTACAATATATATTCTGAAATTATCGTATCTAACACATGCTGCAGCGACAAGTTTTAGTGATTTTTCGATTATCATTTTTCGATTCTACATAGTTAATATATAAAAAAAAAAAAAAAAATACCACTGTAAAATGTATTGGGAATAATTTCGAATGTATTTTTCTGTATGTAGGTACAAATTGAAAACGATGAAAATCGTAATATTATTTTATTACGGTAAACCGATGGTGAAAAACACCGTCGTTGTACGGCGCGATCCATTCAAATATGTAGCTGTTATCGGGTAACGTAAAAACTAAAAACCGTTGGCAATAAAACCGTATAGGCTTAAACGCCTATCATCAAATTTCACGAAAAGAATAATTTCGAATGAACCTCGTTGAGCTTTTTGTAGAATACTGACGATATTTTACAAAAAAGCTCAACGAGGTTTACTCGAAATATTATTATTCTTCCCTTTAAATTTGGTAACAGGTGTTTATACTCTAAATTTAACTTAAACGCCAACATTTCAATTCTGCGTCGTGTGATTTTGCTATATTATCGCTGTTAAATAGACGCAAAAACAACAAATTCGGGTAGGTATATAGCGTATAATCTGTGATAAAAACTTACTGCATACCAATATATTACATACATATACCTGTATGTGTGAATTTAAAATGTCCCAAACTACTATCTCTCTTTCAGCCTCTCATATTAGTTTCCGTATATATATCCCCACCCCTCTTATCATTGTATAACCAAGGTATATAGTATAGTTAATATATAGTATAGTGATTCAGATGTTTAAATATGGATAAAGTAAAAGGATATGCCATATAATTTTTATTAACTCCTTTTTAATATTATTAATTTTAGGCCTAGCACCACATACATTTTTGATGAAAACTAGGAAACGAAATACATTTTTATAACATATTGTTATCGATGAAAACTATAGGGTCTATAGGCAATAGAAAAATATGTAAGAAAACACAAAAACATTGGGACTTAAAAAAATATTACAAGTTTTAAACAAGTTAATTAATTTTTACAAATACAATAGTAGCAATTACCTAATTAGTTTTTAATTTATTCGGTGAATTTAAAATGGTTTCTGAAGGTGTAGCAAAATATATACCGAAAAGGCCAATCGGTTTAATAGTTTTTCTTTTATCGCGCCTATCAATTTGAGAAGTTATTTTGAAGAAGAAAAAATGTTGAACTTTAAATACAATAAATAATGATAATTTAGAATAGGTATTATAATAAATGAATGTTATAAATGTCCAATATAGAATAGTATAGAAATCTTGAAATATTCTCTTGAATATCTCTTGATAAACCTAAAACCTTATAGTAAAATAGAATAAAATGTTTCCTTATGTTTTCGCGATACACAATTGATTAATGTTCGTGTGTATATACATTTGTATATTGTGAACCCGAATATATATACCCATTATACTCTTGAAGCTGTAACTTTTAGACTATACTTCAAATTAAATTTTCAAATGTTACTATAGTATAATGTTTTGGTATATACCGCCTACCTAATCAGTATTGGCAAATAACAGAATGTGATTTTCGGATGTCTATACTAGAACCGGGTTCCCTTAATTCTGGCGTTTAAGTTAGTTCAAACAGCTCATGCAATATTTTTAAAACTAGACGTAATATATTATTTTTATTCGCCAAGATATGTTTATTGTTGGTCAAAACCCAATGAAAAATGTATATTATTTGTTTAGTGTTACAAATTAATAGATATTGAACAATACGCAATATTTATATAATCTCAAATTTCTTGAATTGCAGATGCACATTTTCTACTTAGAATTACGCGAAATGTGCCCCAAACGCACGTTAAAATGAGCAACTTAAAACACGACATTGTCACTGCATTGTGTTGCACACTGTACAACCGGGCTAAGACTACATATTTTGTATACTGTATATTATGCGTGTGCACAGACTGTGCGGACAGGTATATATACCTACCGCGGTCGATTATATATTTCATTGACAATAAATTGAATAATTTCGTGTTGCGTTTGCGTATAATTACAATAATATTATTTCGAGACTATCGTGTAGATTTTGTCGGGGAGTCGACGAAAAAAATAGTAGGTACAATACCCACTATGGCCTATACCAATAATTTCATTATCATCAATATTCGACACGGCTATTTTGTGTACTTATACCTATACGTTTGAACGTATTTATTACTATAATAGCCCGCAGTAAAATCAGGTTTTACAAAAATGTATTGTTTGTGGACGAGCAATCGTTATCGCGGTGTACGGCTTTTAATTATATGTCGGCCTTTGAAAGAAATTTAATAATACAATAAATAATGCATCAACATTAATTTTATGCCATATACAAATATAATATATTTTTTAGATTCTGAGCGCATAGACGGGTCGAAGTGGTTTTATAGTGGTTTTACACGATGAACTGTACGTGTATCTATTTTTTTTTTTTTTTTTTTGTTTTAATTTTGACCAGAAGGAGCCGAGGATGAGGATCTTTGGCGTTAGATTTGCATTTTTTTTAACTTTCCACCACATTTCTCTAAACGGAATAAGAAGAAAAACTTTATTTTATACGATGTACGTAGTCGTATACTGTATACATACATATATATATATATATATATATATATATATATACACGTACGTATGTACTATATACATGACTATACCTATACAGACTACCCATACGGCTATATACCATACGGTGTATGACTTACTCACACCGTAAACATACATATAACATTATACAATGTGTATACTGACATTTTAATTTTATTATATTTTGTTGTTTACTAAAGTGCCATTTTTGAGTTATTGGAATTCAAAAAAGTGTGCGTCTGGCTAAAATAAATGGCATGTTTATTCGGATAATATACTATAATATAATATACTGAAATAAAATACCCGTAATATAGGTTAATATGGTTACATATAAAATTTTCTTTTGTGAAATTCGTGTAGGTATATCGCACCGAAGCTGCGCTCAGAATCGTTTTCTTTTTCGAATGCAATGATTTATTATTGCTTTCAAATGCAATACATTCGCGCACCAACTGCAGTATCTTATCCGATAAGCTTCCACCCCTACTGACACCCGACGAGCGAAGTGCACCTTTTTTTATGTGGTTTTTTCGATAGGTACGTATCATTAACAATACCTATACATTTTACGTAAATACAAGGAATTTTTTTTTCGAAATTTAGTTGCCTTTAGACTTTCTAATTGTATAATGTTTTTTTTTTGCAAAAAAAGTGATTTGAGGTACTTTTTCTGTCCTAACCTTTACATCTAGACAAACATAATGTAATATTATACATATTTTTTACAAATTCATATTTCGAAAAATGATTCGATGAAACTCTAGAAAAGATGTCAAATAATCTTATGGTTTTTACGGAATTAAAATCGGACGAGCCCGTCTCACAATTTTATCACAATAAAAGGCCTAAAAACGATATTTTTTTGACCGAGTCAATCTTAACTAGGTATCGTTTTTTGCGTACTGTCGAAAAAATAATAGATTTTTATTTTGGTGCAAATTACATACGTCCAATATTAGTAGGTAATTTTAATAGTCATTGATCATCAATATTTATGTCTATCATTAATTATCCCAGACAATAAATATCCAATATGAAAAAATTAATATCCAGTAAATTAATCTAAAGGTAGATACTATTTTTTAAATTAATTAATGAACAATATTATTTACGAAAAACTGTACCTCCAAATAAAATAAAAACATTTGAAAAATAAAACAATAAGAAATATACTAAAATACTCGAAATTACAACGCCCTGCAGATCACCGATTATAATATTGCATTAGACGTCAAGTGCTGGGGGTAAGCTTATCTACGCACACGCACGTGTCAAATGTCGTTTAGTTATTAAAATAAAAACTACTAGTATTTTTCACGAAAAACCCCCGCTTGCGACTTCCAAGATTACATTGAATGATGTGTACTGATTTTCATTCTGAAAACGAATTTAAATTCACCATTAAATTTGCTGTGTTTCTGCCTTTAAACATTTTTCAAAACTAATCTCGATTTATTTAAATTTGAGCCGTAAATATTTGTACTTTTTTTATTTTTTATAAGTATTTAATTTTCCAGTCTTAAAAAAAAAATAAAAATAAAGTGCAAAAACAGAAACACTAGAAATTCGCTAGACTGAACTGAATTATAATATTGGTGCATTTATAATGGATCTGATTAAAATCTGGTTCAAAATGTTCTAAACCGATTTAGTAAGAAATTCGCTATGTATATTGGTTTACCCCCACCTTTTTAACACCTTTTTGGTGTTATCATGTACTATATTAATTTTTTCCGTGATTTTCATCAAAATCTATTTTGACATGGTAAAACCACAGAACAGTCACAGGATAAAAGTTATTCTGTGGTAAAATAGTGAAAACATATAAAATAACAGATACAATATGATAACATTAAATGTGATAAGGAAATTAATTAGGGGAAGCAAGATTAGGTGGGGATGAATCTGGATCATATCGACATGATGGTCGAAAAAAAATTAACCGATTTATCTTATTTTTTAATCGGTTTACTCTTACGAATTTCTCAAAATTAAACCGGTTTACTTTTAAGGAGAAATTTACACCGGTTTAGTCTAGCGAATTTCTAGACAGTAAACATTATAAAGAATCCAAATCTGTTTACAAAATTAAAATCCGATGATCCAATAAGCTGTAATGTTGGAAGTCGTACATAGTGTTTTTGAACAAAAATTCGCCGTGCTCCAACTCCCTTAATGAAGTTTTGATTAGTTTCAATATGGCAAGACGAGATGGTTTGGATTTTCATAATAATGACACCTAAAACTTTGAATGCTCTACCAATACAGTAAAGTTAATACGATGATCAAAAGAAACTGTTGAAGTGTTTCCCAAGATTTCTGGTAAATTATTGATGAAACATTTACCTATGCAAGCAAGTTTTTCTATACTATAAAAAATATGACTGCAATGTATAGGCATATTTATACGATAATCATATTTCAAAATCTAAATGTTAATTTATTATAATGCTTATGTTAAAAAAATATGGCACAAATTTAATTTACGTTCTACGCGTGCCTAGGTAATTAATTAGTTAAATCTGAGTTAATTTTTTTCATTCACGTGTCCATCTTTAGAAATTTGAGTTTTAATAATAGGCGCACGTAAAAATTATTCACCAGTTAACTAAATGTCTAAATATTATTTAAAAACCATTTCAAATAAGCAATACATACACCTGGGTGTATAAAACGTGCATTTTAGGAACATATTCATTTTAAAATCGTTAATATACATACATAATATATAAAAAAAAAAATTAAAACGTACAAATCATCCGTATATCTACTATAAATAATTTGTGTAATTGTGGACATCCCACATATTTCCCAGTGACATTAGTGAAGCCCGCGAGAAGCTCAGGGGACGTTTTTAGGGCATCCATTTATTTGTTACGGGATGGGCAAAAATAGGCATTATACCTACCTGTTTATTTCTATAGGGAAATCGTTTGCTATATATGGAGAGCTGTTCCCCTGTTCTTTGGGGACATTATTATTATTATTATTATTATTATTATAATCAACGCCAGACGGCTTTTACAAAGTTATACTACAAGAAATACATAGGTAACAGATAAAAACATATAACCAATTATAAGATGCTTTACTTAAACTAACTTAAA
>JAIPRL010012231.1:0-12311 GCA_025469235.1 Pemphigus obesinymphae | reverse complement strand
TAAACGCGTAAGAAAAAACTATCAAAAAATTAGCATAAAAATCGAAAAACACGATTTTCACAGTAAAATTCTTCATAAATTCGAAAATATTGATGCTAGTATCATGACATTTTCACCACTAACGTATATACGTAAAACAATAATACAAAAAATTTTCGAAAATTTTTACCCACTTTTGGGCTATTTTTAGCAATATGCAAATTTGAGAAATTTAATTCATAACAGGCTTAATTTTTGTATTTAAGACCTGAAAATTTAATACAGTGTCAAAAATACGCCATTCTAGTTACATACAAAAAATCTCGAAATCCGTAGTCACGATTTTCTTTTATAGTCATTTCCGACAAAATGATCAATTTTCAGGTATTTAAGTCCAAAATATTGGTAAAATGAGATTTTAAGACCTGAAATAATTTAACATAACTTTAGTCGTGCATTATATTAACTAAATTTAAAAAATGGACTTAATGCATTTAGCGCATGTCCCTATTAACTTTGCACCTTTGCTGCTTTTTCCACCTACATTTGTTTAAAAAAAACCCGGGAATAAAATTTATTGGCACGTATGTTTACCTCACATACCATAGTACCTAAAATTCGATCTGGTACCCAATATAGACTTATTTCTTTTTAGTCACTTGTCTCATTACGATCATAGATAGAGTAATATATATGTATATATATTAAATATAATAACCACAGAATATAACAGAAGCGACACGGACCGGAATATAAGGCACCATACATGATCATAGAAACGGTTTACTTTTCTACGATTACGATCCCCCGCTAATTGTTCTGCCATCACAAACGAGATTACAGTGACCGCGGGTTATCTATAATTTGAATTCCGCGTTTTTTTGTATACGTTAGGTTCTGATAAATCGCAAAACATGATTATTTCGTACAAATTGCTGGGTGACGTTCACCTAAATCCCCGGTCAACTAGATACACATGCGTTCAAGATCCCAGATACGTTATTCACAAGAACAAATGATTTTTCCGATCGTGTTGTAACCCTGGTTATATCAACTATAGAATGTACCTACTGAATATATAATCATAGAATATTCTTTCTATTCTGTGTTATAATAGATTTTTAGTTCTATGTCACAAATATATACAATAATAACATAATTATTTATATCTGTGTTCCCAGCATTAGTTTATCGGCGTGTAGTGGTAAATTGATAAGTGAATAAGTGATAACCATTGTGATAACTGACTAGTTATAATGACAGACGACCGTTAAAATTTGTTTTTATTTTTATAATTAATTTATGTTGTTTTTAGTATAATTAGATTAACTAATACCTACATACCTTCATTAAAAAAATTACCTACTCAATAGCCTGTTGTAATAGCCTAATAATATTTATTATTCATGTGCTTAATACTACATACTTAATAATTATTGTACAATAATAAAGAACTTAGCAATGTAATTTATTGACTAGTAAACTAATTCCCTAATCACTGTTCTACAATTCTACATCACACATATTAGGAAATGTAATGTGTATGTATTTAAATATTGAAGTGTAAATTCTATGGTAATAACAATAGTTTGTGTACCACAAGTTAGTTAGTAATGGGAATCAATATGAGTTTTAAAATATATATTTTATTGATTAAAAATATATTGAATTTAATATAATAGACAGTAATTATCATGTAAAATACAAAGAAGCTTAGACTCATATTGTTAAAATTTCTGAATATTATTAGTATAATCTACAGTAATTGTCAAGTATATCTACCGAAGCTTCGCTCAGAATCGTTTTTTAGAAAGAAATGATTTATCAGTGTATAGTGTATAATATAATATAATTTTATGTATTAATAATGTTATCTTTATTTAGGTTAACTAAAAATAATTAATAATTATTAAATTTGTAGCCCTTATTGAAAATTTTTATGAAACTAAATACTCTAAATTCAATATGTTAATTATAGTTTGTAAACTTCTATTTTTTTAAACTCATCCTAAGTAGAAATAAAAATATATTATACAACTAATCATATCATTTTAATTTAAATATTATAATTCATGTATTTCCAGGGTTGGTGAGAATTTTGTTCAATACTATGACCCGATAAACAAATGGAAAAGTCTATTTCATGCTGGTTAAAGAATGCATTGGAACCATCAAACAACAAAAAACATCAAATACATCAAAATAAGTTTTTATAATAAACATAAAATTTACATAAATATAAATAAAAATGTTGGTATTTTAATTTCATTATTTATTGTTTTTTTTTTTCTTAATACTATAATAAATTTACGATTAAAAAATAATAAATATAAATGGGTAATAAAAATATAGTTTAAAATATTATAAATGGTTAAAATGTATCTTCTTGTGTTAATTTCAATTTGATTGATTGTTTTGTTTTCGATTTGTTGTGATTGATTTTTTTCTGCGGTTTTTTTTTGAGTTGTAATTTGTACGTTTTCAGCTTCTTGAATATTTTAATTAATTTTTTTGAAAATGATTAAGTTGTTTTTAATTATTTTCCAGACAACATATACACCCAGAAATCCTGATGCAATATTACCAAATGTGGTAAACCAACCCCACATTTTTTATAATTTATTGTCAACCATAGCTTCAATTGCATTTTTGTCTAATGAACTTTGTAGGTGTAAACCAAACTTACGGACTGTCTTGCCATATTCTTTTAAGCATCTTGAATTTCTTGAGGAAGTGAAGTATTATGTGGTTTTGTAATGCCATCATTGTTTGATGGAAATAAATTCCAGATGTCATTAAATTTTCAATGCTTTTATACAACCATGTCCATGAAGTTGATGGTTTTAAAATTTAAGGCTTTTTTATTTCTCTCATTATAGTGGTTATTCCATACCATTTTGAATCCAATCAAAATGCAGCTGATAATAATTTGTTGCAATCGGTTTGAGTTCCATAATATTGTAGAGTATTTGTAGTTTTCGGAGCCATAAAATAAGTTTTGTTACTATATAATACTAGTAATTCATTATAGCATGCAGCATGCAGTCTGTTGAGCATAATATACATTGACAGGTTTGCTATTTTTTACCAAATGGTATGCATTAAAAATGTCAAAAAAAAAAAAAGTATTTATTAATATATTGTACGGCTTATGGTATACGGTTTTTGTAAGTAGGTACACCTATGTGGTCTTTTGTGTAATGAGCAGTGTTGCCAGATTTTTAAACTCTGAACACCATACTACAATCTTTAAATTACCGTACATCAAATTTTTATTATTATCAATATTTAGGGGTACCCTCTCCTCAAAATTATACCCCCCATTGCCATAAATTTTAAATAATATACTATTATTGTATTCGTTAATTGTTAGCCGTTAGGTTATTTCTTATTAGGTGTGTAATTAGCACAATTTAAGATATTATACTGGTTACCCATCGAATACCGATTATGTCTTTTTAAGAATTTAAGATGGACAGATGGAATTTTCAGACTTTCTATTATCGTTTAACAAGAAAAGAGCTTTTTTCAGGTAATATAAAAAAGGTTTGCCAAACTATTATACTTAAACATTTAATAAACATAATAAAACTAGATGAGTAGGTACAGTAACTTATAAAAGAAGGTATTATACTGCTTATACATTACATTTTTTGGCAGTCTATTGTAATTTTTTTTACATCATTACTTAACAATGCCAAAATACCTGTATATAAAATAGTAAAATATAAATATATATATTATAAATAATAATTAACAATAGGTATTCCCCTCAACAAATAGCCTCTCTATTCTCCCTCATTTTGTCCACTAAAAAATAACAATATGTATAAGTACTTATATAAATAAGAAATTTTAAATAATAATAGTATCATTGTAAAACTAATATCTCCCTCACTACACTCGGAATCAAAATATCAAAAAATACTATAAATAAATTAATATTATTAAAATTGTCAATAAAAAATATAAAATAAAAATAATCTCAAAAAATAATTGAATAAAATTATAAAAATAATAGGATTGTCAAAAAAATAAAATAAATATCAATCCTCAATAGAAATTATGTATTCTTCCTCGAATAACTTGTTTTCTTCTTTGTTGTTTAAGTTTGATGAAGCCATACAAATTTATCATTTTCTGTGGAGAATTAAAAGTAATACATATTAAATTTTTTTTTTTTTTTATGCATTCACTGTTCATAATAATTGCTGAGACTGTATTAGAAATTAGGATGTTCTATATTTAGTTTTTATGTGATTTACTTTACTGAATAATCTTTCACAATTAGCATTTGAATGTGGTAATGATAACACATTCAGTGCAAATTCACCCAGTTCTTTAAATTGATCCAGCTCATGTATAAGACACCAGAATTTATCTGGTTCCTTTTCATTTAAAATATCAGTTGAAAATTTAAAAAAAGGCAATGAACACCACTGGTCATCTATAGATTGGATATCTGTTTCAGATACTAGGCTATTTAAATTATTTGTCCGAATGGTGATTGTTGGACATTCAATTCGTTTTTCATTTGAAATGGCAATACTTGGTGTAAATATTTTTAGAAATGGTAATACAGGATTACTAAAATCATACCTTTTTTTAATCTGTAAACAACTTTCTTTTAAAAAATCCGATGAAAAAATACCGATAAATGAGATCCAGTTCTGGAAATCACTTTTTAAAAATAAATGTCGTGAGACACAATTATGGGTCTCACTATGCTTTTTAACATTTTTTGTTGTCACCCAATTTTGAGCCTCGTGGCAACACGCAGTAACTATGTCAAAAACCCCGTGGCGGTCAACGTGTTAATAATACTTAAATGTAGAACTGTATACATATTTAATTTGAAAAAGTATAATTTCGTATTAATAAGTATTATTCAATAATAATTTTTAATTAAATTTAATTAATTAATAAAAAGATAATGTTGAAAAATTAAAAGTTACTGTAAATGATAGAATATAATATGTTAAACAAGCAACTCCATAAATTGTATAATAATTGCACATTACAACTAATAAAAATCTGTAAGGCCATAGCCAAGCAATACCTACAATGTCATAATTGTATTAATTTATTATAAAAGTTCTAATATTTTACATAAACAATGTAAATAAAAGTACAACAGATAAGATTCAATAAAGATGAAAATAATTAATTACTTATTCTTAGGATAACGAGTTAATAATAGTTGTTGACATGAATCTTAATGGAATTAGCAATTATTATATGCCTATAAATACAATTAAATAGGTACTTACAATTTTGTTTTTTATATAATCATTCAAGAAAAAAATTGCTATTTAAAATATAAACGGGTTTATATTTCTTACAAAACATGATACAGAGAGCTTTAAAAACTCAACGTATGTCCTTGCACAGACTTGTGATAAACCATAAAATACATCACTTATATCTTTTTAAATGTATCATTTTGGGATTCGTGTGTATCTTCAGTAGCAAGTCCTGCCTAAAAATATAAATTAAGTACCAAACATTAGCTATATTGTCCTAATAAATCATCATTTTAGCTCTATACTATAACTTAATAACATGCACAACAATAGTAGAGTTTCTAATTTATATAGTAGACATTAGTAGATATATACCAAGAAGCTGATGAATACAGAGCTACTACAGATATAACAAGGGTCTTCATAAACTGTGTAATAATTGCATAATTGCACAATATCTTCATTGTAAATTTGCAACTAATAAAATCCAGACTTCAACCAAAGTCATTAATGCTGTAGTCAAGTAATACTGAAACATACATACAATCATACAATGAATCATTTGTACATTGGGTAATCATTCAATAAAAAGACATACCTACCTATTTAAAATATAATCAGGTAACTGCTTCAAAAATGAACACATGTATTTACAGACTTTTGTGATGAGCCATATATCTCCTCAATTGTATAGTTTTGAGACTTGTCTTTATCTTCAGTATCTTCAGTATGATTTTTCATAAAATAATATAACATTCATATAAAATATAATAGTATTTAACACCATTAAAAATCATTTTAATATTACACAAATACAAGAAAGACAAAATGCATTTGAATACAATACAATATATTATAAAAGTTTACAGATTTTGGTTAAATATTTAAAATATTTTACATAGTATCAATGGACTAAGAGTTTATATAATTGAATATTTATTATATATATATATATATAAATAATTAGTAATGAGATTACAAATATAATACAAGGAATTACTATATAATTTCACATAATATAATTCAGATGTTGGAATCAACAAAAAATTAAACAATAATGTTTTTAAATGATTTGTAAATTAATTTTATAATAAACACCTAACTGAAAAAGTATTTGATATAAAAAAATGCATTTGATTTGCTACTATATACACTTTTTAAAAATATATTAAAAAAAGTATTCAATAACAAATTTGTTTAAAAAATTATTAAAAATATTCAAATAAATTCATGTTATTTTGGTGAAGTTTGTAAGTATATATTCATATTTTTAATATTTTAACTTGTAATTTAAAATTGCAACAATTTCTATTTTTATAATTAATTTTCAGATTTTTTTATAGTTTGGATTGAAATTGGTGTCCCAGCACATCTACGGGATCATGATTATATCGGATTGGTCAACCATCAATTAGAAGAGGATGAGGCAATTCCTTACTATTTAGAGGAACATAATTATGCTTATCAACAAGAAAATGAAATAGAGGCAGTTGCAGAAGTATTGGTTGAACAGCCAGAAGCTTATAAAAAACTCAACGGTTTTCATCGGAATTCAACAATTTATAATTATTTAACAATATATCGGACCGGTCAACCACTAATTTTACTATATTCACCAGAGATCATCCGGAATCGCGCAGGTGATAAGAATCCAAGGTGACCGTAACGTGATCGAAGCACATTTCAAAATTCATTATTATGTGCTCGTGAGTGATCGAGTGCTCATAAAATAAAAAAGTAGGTGCCACACCTGTTTTATTATAGAGCGTACGATAAACGATGTTATCGAGTGTGGTAAGTGGGGGAAGTGCGGCGATGGACGAGTTTTGTACGGACGATCTCTCGCAAAATTCAGTATAGAAGAGGATGAAGGAATTGATATTTCTTACTATTTAGAGGAACATAATTATGCTAATCAACGAGAAAATTAAATAGAGGCAGTTGCAGAAGTATTGGTTCAACAGCTAGAAGCTTATAGATGGCTCCCCGATGTTCATCGGAATTCAACAATTTATGTAGATAATATGGGATATAATATAAGTATTATAAACGTGAGGCTCTGATCAACACTATATCACTAGTGTGCGAGAGGAAACCTCCTCGTATGCATTAGAGATATTTTAGTACGGCATTAATCAGTATTGACTTGATAGATAACCGAATAACAGTACGCAATCCACACAATCATCAGCCTGATCAGATAAACTTGTATGTACCATTTTTGAGAGTTGCGATTATTGAAAGAGGTCTGGATCAAAAAAATACAACGGCATCTGTGAGAACCATCTATAACAATGAAATTATACAATAAATTTTATTTGTATTTCAAACACTATAACATTTTTCAGTCTTTAGTACCTATCTAGATGCTATTTTTTATTTAGTGTATCCTTGTATTTTTATTTAGGAATAAAATACATGATACACTTTTTATTTTTTAATATTAATTAAAAATAGAATTTTTATTTAAGTATTTTTCAACCAAAAGTTATCTAGTACACCTAATTGTTATTTTTTTTTATTTATTTGGATAACTATCTATTTTACATTGTTGGTTATTTTTATGTGTTAAGGGATCCAGAGAGAGCTAGGAACAATACACATATACAAATGACTAGAAGGATATTTAGTATGAGAAGTTCAAAATGTCCGAGTATACCACAAGACATTCATGAACGATCTGGGATATTGAACAATCCGCAGTATCAAAATTATTTTCAAACATTTCAAAACTCACCTTCGATGTTTTTCCAACAAGAGCTATTTGTTAATGAAAGAAGTGTTGGTCTTGTTTTTGCAAATAGGGATGCAATTGGAAAAATACCAACCAGAGTTAAATACTGGAACTTTGGTTGGTATTGATGAAACTTTTAAACGGTCCCAAGTCATCCAATAGACTTGAAATGCCTGTTAACTTTCCAGGTTGTGTTTAAGAATGTCATAAGTAACTGTTGGAACTGTTTCCATTGTCAGTAGTCAGGACACATTGTAACTTTTGATTTTATTTCAGGCATTTCCAATGGCTTATGTTCTTTTGTGAAGTATGACAGAAGAAACATACTGTGCTTTATTCACCATCATCAGACAAATTTTGACGTCAAACTATGATCGGGTCCGGTTTGTCATCGACTATGAAAAAGCACTGATGAATGTTGTCACCCAAATGTTTCCAACCAGCAGATTAGTATGTTGTTGGCTTCATTACACTTAAGTAATATTCTAATACAATTATCTAATTATTTTACTGAATTAAAACTATGTAATAATGTTGTTTATATTTTAGTCTTATCGTTCATTACTGCCATCGAAAAATAAACAATGTTCTAAATTTAGTTAAGACACATGAAGTAGTAGCTCGTATTTTTAG
Organism: Pemphigus obesinymphae; assembly: GCA_025469235.1. Classification (NCBI taxonomy): domain Eukaryota; kingdom Metazoa; phylum Arthropoda; class Insecta; order Hemiptera; family Aphididae; genus Pemphigus; species Pemphigus obesinymphae. The sequence continues at coordinate 3,722 of JAIPRL010012231.1, read as the reverse complement.
AATGGTAGTTTTTACCTTTATATTTGAACCAAATATAATGTATTTTAATTTAAATCTTTTATTTATCAGGTCTTGGCCTTAACACACTTACCTGCGGCAAGGAATAATGAGTCCAGAATTTTGTGTGCTAGATGGATACTATGCTATTGTACAATATGGTCAACAATTTCCCGAGCTCCAAATGATCGTTGAAGGGTTTTTGAATACTTACATTTTTGTTTTTTGGATTGAACAAGTCAAACCAGAAAGATTTAGTGTGTTTGATGATGACCACCGCACCAGTAACTAGTTGGAATTAGTTATTCCAACTAAAACCTAACCTAACCTACTATACGTAGTTGAGCAATGGCACGTTCAATCACCTGTCAATGTGTAATATGTAAGCGAGCCAATCATTCATTTGACCAAACAATAATGGGCGCACTTCACATCGAGGCGGTTGAGGATTTAATAACAAGTGCCTTTATAGCAGCATTCAGAACATTCATAGCGAGAAGAAGGAAACCGAACACAGTTTGGAGCGATAATGGTACGAATTTCACCGGAGCGCAACGAAAACTAGCCACATATGTAAAAAAGATTGATGGCTGTCTCGCATCGGAAGGAATTACTTGGAAATATAACCCACCAGCAATCACCACATTTCGGTGGTATATGGAAAAGTGCAGTAAAAAGCGCTAAGTACCACGTCACGCGAGTAGTAAGAGGTATCACCTTAACCTTAAGTGAACTGCAGACGCTCCTTTGTCAAATCGAGGCATGCCTCAATTGTCGTCCGCTCACTCTCATCAGTAGTAATCCCAATGATTTCGAACCAATCACACCAACACATTTTTTGATCGGTGGACTCCTGATGTTCCATCCAGAACCAGTGATTAATGAGACGGAGCTAACAAGCTTGAAGCGATGGAAACTAGTCAAGGCTTACTACAAAGCTTTTGGAAAAGGTAGCACACAGAGTACCTTCCGCAGCTCCAAGTACGGGGAAAATGGACAGCAGGAACCGCTCCATTAGAAGTGAATGATATAGTGATCGTAAAGGAAGACAACACACCACCCTCAATCATTTCAATCGTTACCTATGAAAAATTGACCAATGCTGACGACAAAATTGAAATTCAGAACTTAAGATCAGGCCCACGGTTCAAAATACATCATTATTGTTGACTGACGAACTGCACTGGATGTGTGCACAGTGGTTTGGTGTTCAAAAATGTCCGTTGGAATGGATTTGTGGAAAGACCATGACTACCAAAAGCCGGAAAAAAAAGTACAGAAACTAGAACATACTCAATTTAACATTTATGGCAACAATTTAAAGTTGAACTCCCTTTCTTTTGTTTGTCAATGCAATTGGCGGATGTGACACAACATGAGCAATCTTTCAACAGGGAAAAATTAAGCATTTTAAAACAGTACCTACAGACACATCCAGAAATACATAATTTATTATTAGTTTATAACAATGTATCAGCTACACCTGAGGAAATTTTACGTGCTGGAGAAGAATATTTATTAAAATTATTGAAAGCACTAGTAAACACAAAATCATTAAACTATCACAGGTATAATGTGTTCCGGAAAATAGTGACTTCCAGCAAAAAACAAGTCACACTTTCTCGACTTCCACCAACAGTTGATTCAGCAAAACAGCACTTGTTTAGGGTTTACTTGCAAATACAACTTTGGCGTGGAAATAAACTTAATCCGTTGGATTGGGACTGGGAAAAATAGGACAAAAAAATAATTCCGGTATTGACAACGAAACAACCAGCAACAAAATCCCTTCTTACAGTCATAAGTTGTGCTTGCACTGTAAAAAAGCGAAAATGTGATGTTCCATAATTTGTAAAAATTGTCAAGGAAAATCTTGCTTACACCAGCAACCAATTTGTGTTGATGAAGACAACGACAATGTGGAGTTGATTGAAGATAGACAAACGACCACTGGCATAGACGAAGACGTCGATGAAGAACATACATGCTAAAGGAGGAAAACTTCATTACTTAATTAATTGGGTATGTATTTACTTTTAATATATAAAATAATTTACACTATAATATTAAATATAGTTCCATTTTTTTTTTTTTTTTTTTTTTTTATTACAGGCATTCTCATGGCAACAAATAAAACAAAATTCTTTATAGCTAATATTATACTAATATAATTTGTTTTTAAAAATTCTAGAATTACGTACGTAGTACCTATATTATAATCGAATAAATAATAATAAAATGTAAATATAAATGTAACTGTAAATATATTTCATAAAAGTTATACTACTATTACAACTCAACTTACCTTGTGAACATTTTAGTATAGTAATATTATAGTCTTATTGTAAATCTTTAATTTAATTTCTATATATTATGGTTGTAAGTTCCAAGTCTTATGAGTTTTAAATGAAAACGGCGTAAACCCTCCCATTGAGGGGAAAGGGTGTGCATGAGTGGTAGACATTAGGACTTCAAAATAATATGATCATTAATAAAGCACATAGTAAGTGTATGCCGATTAAGGTCATCTTTATTATGTTTGTATTTGAAATAGGTTCTTATTATCAACTGTACGGATATAACGTCGCCAGAGATAACAATAACCGTACAGCTTGTGGAAATGAATATAAAAAAAATAAAAAATGGTATCTCATGTAAAAATAAATGGCTAAAATTTTTCTAATAAGCCATTTTGGAACATTCCTAGTTTACGGGACACCCTTTTTTTTGTGATTTTTTTATCGTATATATGCATTTTTTGGCAAAAAAATTATGGTGAAGTCAGAATTTCTCGGTCGGACTTAGTTTTGAAGTTTCAACACTTTGAAATTTTGCGTTTTAGCAGTATTACGTTAAATAACCTATTTCACTCTAAATGATTGTTTGGTATCGTAGTCTAATGGAATAACACGGCCTTTGCAAGCAAACAGTAACGGGTTCGTTGTTACCAGGTTTCGAGACATTTTTTTACACTTTTTTTTTCTCATAAAATATTTTCCAGTACCGGTACTTGGATGTTGTCGCGACTACCAGAAACGAATACCGTAAATTAATAACTTTTTCAAAAATAATTATTTTTAAAATTTTTTCATTTAATATACCTACTTGTGACCTATAACCTAAGGCTCGGCGCCCACCAAAGTAACATGACGCGTGATATGACACGTGATATAACAAGTGACGTGTTAGTAACGTGTCATTCGTAAAATTTTGTTTATAGTTTTATGCATGACAAATTAGATCTAATTTGTCATGGTTTTATGGAAAATCACTTTATCGCGCCCACCAATATAACACGTCAGATCACGTGTCATATCGATGTTATTTGTCACCCGAATTAATAGCGCGTGCGCTACTTTTTGTCATTTGTCACGTGCATGGAAGTACCAATTTTATTATTATTATTATTACTGACGGTCGGCGGAATATACTCGTATTATTAAAATATTATTATTTAATAACTACTTACTCACTCACACTATTTAAACGGTAAGTGTATATATTTATCTATATTTTATATTAAATATCTATATTTTAAAAATTATTGAATTATATTCCCAATTTGAAATTTAAATATATTTAAAAATGTATATAAGTGAAATATTTCAAAATATTCATATTAAAAACTAAATAATTATTATTTACCTACCTATTATTAATTATAATTTATTTTTTAGTTTTATTACGTATCATTTCCATCATGAAAGACGATCCCGATTTCAATA
>JAIPRL010012230.1:0-12311 GCA_025469235.1 Pemphigus obesinymphae | reverse complement strand
TTTCAACAAAATATCAAAATTACACCATCATTTCCTGATCAGTAACGTCAAATTTAAATGTATAAAGTATGTTAGCTATAATTTGTGTTACAAGTATTAATGGTTATTAGGTATTTATAATTACATACAAAAATATATCTAATATTATTATTTAACACAAATGTTCACTTTTTATTTTATCTTACCATTATTACTTCCTGAAGAAGGACCTCCTTTAATTAATTAAAATAATATAATATTATATAATATTGCATATTGCCAAGTGTGTATGTATTCATATGTACGTATATTACATATTACTTGGTTAGAATATTTTGTTATCACATAATAGTGTAACAAGCTATAAATATATAATAAGGTCTATAAAAATATGTCGATGGGCAATGATGTAAAATTTGAATAAGAAAATTTATATTTGGACATGGATATCAACTTTTCTTTCTAATTATAATAAGTTTTAATTTTCTTCAATTTAAATATTTTAGTTATATGGATATAACTACTATGGTACGTGTTAGTATAAAATTAAATAATTACCAATATTTTAGTGAAATAATATATGATATAAATACTGAATTATTATTGACTAAATTATGTCCGACTTCATATATTATAACAATAATTATTTATAGAATCATAAATACAAGTATGCATGTGTAATTTATTAGTCATTGATTCATTGTACATATATCTTACCATAATTTCCTTGTTGGGGATAGCCTATTAATAAATGAATTATATTTAGATTAACTGAATTATTTCGTTTCATTTTTATTTCATTTACATTACGGGACGAGCCCAATAAAATAAGTGAAATACATTAATTAAGATTTCTCAAAATAGGAATAAATTATTCCCTATGTTTTTGTCAAATTTGTAATATTAATTAATATATCAGTGTTAAAGATAAGTTCATAAGTTCTCGAAAACTCATTCGAATATTATTCAGATAGATCAGGAGGATCAATGACATCTATGATTATGTTTTCAACAAAATATCAAAATTACACCATTATTTCCTAATCAGTAACGTCAAATTTATTATAATTTACAAATTATAAATATTAATAAATAAGATAACATTATGAGGTAAATGTATAGAATAATAGGTATAATATTAATAATTAATAAAAACTTAACAGGCTAATATAAAAGAGAAAAAATGGGTCATATTTTCAATTATAAGATTTAAATTAAATATATTATAAAATTTTATTTATAATACATATTTTCAACACTGTATATAACAGGAACGAACGCAGAGGGGGGGGGGAAGTTTGGCGGTTCAACCCATCCCCAAATATCAGAAAAAATTTTAAAAATAAATTACCTGACCTAAGAATTTAATAGTTATTTAAAAGTTTCCCACGAGACTAAAATATAAATAGATTGATAACCTTTAATTTGTAAATTCAATATTCACATATAAAATATAATATACTGGATGGTGATGCGTGTCACAGATATTCGTAACGCCATTTATTTGTTTAACTACCATAAGATGATGTTACCGGAAAAGGGCTTGCAAATACGTTGCTGGTCACGATAAAGGATATTGGCGTAAATCTGGCCAATATGAGAGGATAAGGTAAGTGCGAATAATTAACAATATTTATGTAAATGCAAATTTCTGCATTGCAAATATTACATTTATAAAAATGTTTAAGCTTTGATGAGGCATGTGCAATGAGCGAAAAATTAAACGGCTTTACTGCAAAAGTACGAGAATTGTATCCGGAAGCTATTTACGTACATTGCGCTAATCATAATTTGAATTTGGCCATTACACACGCTTGCAAAATATCGTCCATCCAAAATTGCACTGGAAAAATTAAAGTTATTCTGCCTATCTAATATGGCAGGCTCAGTTTTAAAAGACCAAATTCAAGCATCTCGCCCAACTGCGAAACAAAAGTGACTTCTGAAAATTTGTGAAACGCGTTGGATTGAGCATTTGAATTTACTCGGTTTGTTTTACGATGGATATAATCATATCTGCTCATCGTTAGAGTATATGAATGAAAATAATTTTAAAACTTAAAGATTCAAACCTTATACCCCGCTTGTATTGATACAAACATCTCAATTTATTGTAGCTTTAACAGTAGTAAAGCCGATTTTTAGCTTGAAAAAAAATTCAGTACATTTTTACAAAAGGGAGATTGTGATCTAATTTGTTGCATCGATTATGCAAACCACGTGTATGAGGAAATCAATGAGATGCGTCGTAATTCGGAGATGAGATTTGAAGACATGTTTGTTGCAGCCAAAGAAATGTGGACGAAATGGGTATTAATTTATTAGCCCCATGGAACTTTGGAATACAGAAGACCCGTAAAAATTACGCAGGAGGTCCCGAGGCATATTTTTGTCGGTCTATCATTGTTCTTTTTTTGGACATCTTTTTATCAATGCAGCTAAAGATAAGATTTTTTGTACATTGAACTGCTTTTAAAAATACAAAATATTTTGCTGGAAAAGTGTTCTGAGCTGGATACAAAAGAAATACATACCAACAGTTAAAACTTTTGCAAAAGAATAGTCATATGACATCAAGGGTCTACTGACGATTTTAAAGCTGAGATGAAGATGTGTGCAGGTAACAATTTATTTCTGACATATAAAAATGTTTATTGTGATCCATATTAAAACATAAAATACATTATTGTTTCAGGCAGTGCTTAAATATTGAAACAGTCCGACATTATTCCGGACTGCCTCGTGTATTATTAGCAATCACATCGAGTCCGTCTCTGTCGGCCAGAATACACACTGTTTGGTTGAACTGATATCCCACATACGGCTTCGTGAACGTAGTTTTTCTTACAATGCAATCGAAAATCACCCTTTCCAAATTTTGTAATGCGAATAGGTCTTGACTATTAAGTAGTACACGACATCCCTCTTGTACTCGTGAATTAAATACAATATAATTTTCACCTCGAAAAATTGTTTTGGATGACGTGACGACATCGTTGTCTAGAAAAATTCTCTCCACAGATTTTTGCGGTGGATCGAGTATAAACGAAAATATATTACCCATGAGGTCGTATATACGTTTAAGAAATTCGGGGTTGATGCTAATAAATCTTGACGGTGTGATGATATGTATCATGACATTAAAATTATTCCGCGAATCGAAACCAACGTGTACAAACTTACGGTTTGTAAAATCTATGACAAATGTAGACGAATCCAGAAGTTCGTTCAGCGGCGTCGGTGCGACGTACTTGTATGCTTGTTTTTTAAACATAGTTGGGTTTGAATCAGCCATAGTTATAAAATTTAAAACACTTTAAAAATGTAAACACTTTGAAAAATAATTATGATGTGAATGGAAACGCGTGTGTTGTCTGTGGTAAATAGTACAAGACTAATGAGCGGAGACGCTGTGGCCGTGTAAATTGTATAGAGACGGACAGACCAGTATATACCGGTACGAACCTGTCGGAGTTTGTTCATTGTCTAAATATGTGGTGGCCGGTGGACGACGATAACAATGACAGGGTGGTAGGTTGAAGTGTGGTAATGAACTCGCTAACATAGACGGGAGGTGTGGAGTGGTCCTAAGTTGCGCGCCCAACGAGCGCTGTGGTCGCCCAGTGTTGGACACCGTAAACATTTACAAGAGTAGCGGGTGAGAGGCTGTGTCCATCTTCAGCGCCCGCGCTAACGGTGTCCACCTAGTGGTGGCCGGAGGACAACGGTGACGGAAAAGGAGAGCTGCCAAGGGTGGAAGTGTGGTGTCCTCTACGACTGGTGGCCAACATGATCGGTGTCCACCGATAATAGATATTGATACCCATCACCGGACGATAGACACCAAAAGTTACGTAATGATAACGGCGGGAAATATAATAATTTAAAAATATAATAACATATTGCATGTGATAAGAATATACAGCGGGGAATAAAAATAAAAAAAAATAAAAAACGATAAGCGATTTCGGTTTTGGATATAATATAAGTATAAATGTATATAATATAATATAATATATTGAAGAAGGTAAGGACATTGGTATGTCCTAGTGGTGAGAAATGATATATTTGTAAACAAATTATTTAGTTCGATATATTTCAATTACTACAGTGTTTAATTTCTCTGGAATAGTTATATAAAAAGCATATATAGGAAAAACATTCGTTATACTTGTAAATAATGATGGTTAAAACATATATTAGTTAATTGTATTTTATGTATATTCATATATGATTATTAATATACATATAATAATCTGATTATAATATATTAAACTAATGCGAGATGTATGGGAAATTAATATAATTAGCATAATGTATATTTTCTATTTTTCTGTGAGTGTACAAATCTATTAAGTTAATTATCATTATGTTTAACGATTTAATATAAAATAATATTGAGTTTTGAAAATAATATAAGTATAAATGTATATATAATATATTAGAGAAGGAAGGTGGGGTGATATACTCTAGAACAGTCCGGGTATGATATAGTGATGGGAAATTATATACTTAGAGAAAAAAAAATGGGCTCGAAAAGTTTTTTTCCTGCAAAGATCCAATACAAAATGGATCCAAAATGTTTTTTCCTGCAATGATACGTTATCGATATTACCGGGAGAACTTGTTATCAACCGATAAGAGATTATTATCAACTGATAAGAGATAAGGAACATGTGATAAGAAACACGTGATAAGATAAGATATTATGTAAACAACACGTGATAAGATAAGAGATTATGATGAAAACTTGTTATCAACTGATAAGAGATAAGGGACATTTGATAAGATAAGATATTATTGATTATTGTTGACTACTGATAAGAGATAAGGAACACGTGATAAGGTAAGAGATTATGTAAACAACACGTGATAAGATAAGAGATTATTAAGAGAACTTGTTATCAACTGATAAGATAAGAGATTATGTAAACAACATGTGATAAGATGAGAGATTATTATCTACTGATAAGAAATAAGGAACACGTGATAAGATAATATATTACCGGGAGAACTTGTTATCAACTGTTAAGAGATAAGGAACATGTGATAAGGTACAATGGTGTGGCGGCTGCGGCTGTGGTGCAGCAGTGCAGCGGTGGAGTGGTGCAGCAAGTGCAGCGGTGCTGGGTTGCGGTAGGTGCAAGGGTGGCGGGTTTAGAAGGAACCAAAGTAGACTACTATTATAAGCCATTATAATAATCATAATGTACTATTATATTTTGCCATAGAGTATAGACCATAGTTATGTCTTATAAGTCATTATGACTTATGACGAGTTATAAAATAAAGAATAATTTATAAATAAGTACTTTGCCTATCTTTTATTTTTATAGTACTTATTTAATAATTTAATATTGTAAAATGCAGCAGCTGTGTAAGCGACGTTAAAGCCGCAGGCCACCGGGATTGTCCCGGTATCCCGGTGGGCCAGGCCGACCCTGGACATAAGTATATAATATTTTATATATTCTAAATATTTTTCATTCTATAACATATTAAATATTACTCGTTATACAGAATATTTAGCGCATTATAAAATGGATGGTTTGAACCTGTGTGTACTTTCGGTTGGAATAATTAAATCTGAATATTATTAAATTATTTTGGATTAATGTAAAATTAAATGAGCTTTTACTAATAAATCGCTTTGTATAATAAAAATATTTTTATTATATTTTTATACATATTATATATATTTGTATTACATTTAGTTTAAATGTGGTATTATTCTGTTTGACATATTGTCTAACCATCGACTACGCTAACTCAACGGGATTCAGCTCGAAATGGTATGGAGGCAAACGGAGTACTGTATGACTTGTCTCATTCGCAATGGTATCAATGACGTAGCTGTTATATCGGTTTTTAATTTGCCTCACACATTTTAGAGCATTGGCTTCAGCATTTCCCTATCAAATATTTCACTCTTGTTTGTTAACCATTCGATTATATTAGCCTTTTTCCATAAGCTTGTGGGAATTCTTTCCAATTTCAGAGTGGTATGGCTCATTATCCATCACAATGACTGAATTTGGATCAAGGTTTGGTAAAATGCATTCAAACCACTCTTTGAAATTATCCCCATTCATCTCGTCATGATAATCCAAGGCGTTATTTTTTTTGACTCAAAACACATCTGGTACGAAACCCTTGTTTGAACCAATATGAAGTACAGTTAATCGTTTTCCTTTGTCGGTTATTTTTTTTCATTAACCCATGTTTCATCAATGTAATATATAGTTCTACCTTGGCTTCAAAACTTCCTTAGGTCATGTAAATAATTTCGCCGCCAAATAATGAGATCCTCTTTCTCTGAAAGCACACTTTGTCTTTTTCTCTTAATGTAAGTAAATTGCATTTTCAATAGTACTCTGTATAATGATGGAATAATTACCTAATTGTGAACCATCATTTACTACCATTAAAATGTTATCTATTATTGGTAGTTCTCTTCTTAGCGAAAACGAATGAACTTTTTGCCTTAATCCTTGCAGTTCAATGTCGTCTAATTTGTCAAAAAGTTGTTTTCTGTACCTTGTTTTAGTAGGAGAATTAACAGTCCCACTTTTGCGGTTTTCCGATAATGTCTTTTTGATTGTCGATTGGCCAATTCCTGATGACTTTGACAATGTGTCCATTATATCTAAATATTTCATTTTTGGATCTCGTTCCATGAGGTCTTTATATAAATTAATAATTATATTTTTTTGTCCACTTCCAACGAACGGTCTACAAAAAAATAAAATAAAAAAATTATTGTAATTTTTTTATTAATTATTATTAGTTTTATTGTTTTTATTATTATTATTATTACAATTCAATATATATTAACTACTGTATTATTTGAAATAATAAATTTAAATGTAATCCAAATACTACAATGTGAAAACAATACATTTTTTATGTTGTTAATCATTTACAAATACTATTTGTTTAGATTTTATTTAAATTTTATTCAAACAAATTAACAGTTTTACATCCTCTTATTTCCCAAACTGTAACATGCTCAGGTTTACACTTTCACATATTAAAGGAGACGAAGATGGTTTTTGATAGTTACAACAAGTATAGTTATCAAATTATTGGACGGATATCTCAACCCACACTAACAATAATCATATATTTTCTATTTTGAACTATGGTATTCGTCAATTTTAAATATTATGTTGAAAATATCAAATATATAATTAAAATGTGTATACTAATATTATACAATGCATTATATGAAACATCAATGCTTTACACAGGTATTGAAGACTTTGGGTTAACAACCAAACATATAAACCATTTTTAAATAAATAATAATAGTTTTTCTCACTATATTAATATGTAAATATATAAAGGCCTTTGACAATCTTTTTTAGTACTTTTAGTATATATTTATACATTTTTTTACCATTATTAAACAATACTTATGTATTATGTGCTTATGTTCCATTATATTAAATCATTTTATTACCTTATAAAACATAATTATAAATTAAATTAATTTTATAAAAAATGTAAACAAAAAATCCAGAGATGTCTTGGTGTTTTACCAAAAAATAAACCAGACATATCTATTTGTACGATATCTCTATATTTAACAATTAAATTTGTCTGATTGTTGCACCAAATGACATAAAACCTTTTTCATAATAATAAAAGTTTAAAAAGTGATTTTGGCCTAAATATGGAGATGTCTGATTGTTGCCCCAAGGTCCTAAATTGGTACTTTTAATTTTTAATATAAATAAAAATTATTATATTATTAAAAATATTAAAAATATTCTTACCTTTCCAGTTTTCTTTTTCTTTTTTGGTGAAACTGAAGGAATGTTTTTCTCATTTCTATCGTCCATCGTGATAACTTAGTACTCAGTAGGTATAAAACACTTAAAAATTACTTAAAAATATAGAGGGCCAGTGCAGACAGAATGTCAAAATGAAATGAGTGTAATGTGTACAACAGTATTCCTTCACTAAAATCAAGCTGTTATTTTGCTACCACTATCCTGCTTCCTTTCATATTTCTTGCTATTGAATCTTTATAATATACAAATGACATATGCAAAGGTAGCCTACCTGCTATCCCTCAATACATTTATATCTATTCTTTTTTCAATACTAATTTTTATAATAGTCTACAATCCTATAGTATAACATGGTATATGTATTCTTTTACTAAAAACACACTTGCCACCACCACCCTGCTTGTTTCTACATTCCTTGCTATTGAATCTTTATACAAATGACAGGTGCTACAGTAGTCTTTGCTATCCCATGACATACCATATATTTATGTAGTTTTTTTTTTAATACTGATTTCTACATAAATATGTTCTGATAAATTGTGTATTCTTAGCATATATATGTACTATGATATTAGCAAATTTGATATTACGTAGGTAATCCTTTAATGAGCTTGAGAAAAAATTCAATTAATTGATACTAAATTTTCAGACTTACATTTTATGAGCTATGTTGAAAAAATAGTAGAAAAATGCATTTTTTTCCAAATCATAGGAAATTGATGGGAAATAATTTCCCAATCATCCCACACATCAAATTTTCAAAATTAATTTAAAAAAAGTAATTTAATATTATCTTATTATTAAATATTATATTAATATAAAAATGTATTTTTACCCATAGACAATGTTTTATGAGTAACAATTTCTAAAAATATAATGAGATAGTATTTTGTATAAATAGGTACCTACACTTTATGTTAGTATTTTTGTAATAGAACAATTACAATAAAAATATAGTTATAATAATTGAAAATATTTATATTCGTTTATACTTATTAAACAATATTTTATAAAACAATTTACAAATATGATTGTAATGAGATATAGTGTTTTGTATGGTTTGTGTACTTATCTAATAATGCTTTAAAATATTTAATCTTAATAATAACGTAACAAATTAAAATGTTCATATCAAGAATGGATTTTTGGAAATAAAATGGATCAGCAGGATTGTACTTAATTGGATGTAGAATATGTAAATTTGTATAGTACTTTACCATTATTACAAAAACTAAAGTAGGTAAATTCTTCATCTTCGGTTATTTTATCACCATCGTCTGAATCTACTTATCTTGGAAGCACAAAAGTTTCATCTGTATTTACATCATCAATCGCATCACAATTCGTATACTCTTTTTACTACACCTTTTATAACATAAAGAATGTGTAAATGAAAATATAAGGAAAATATGCAATAAAATGAATATTTACTAATAAGTAGGCATTTGGTACATACCTACTTTATGAAGATTGTAATACTATAAGTATATCTTCTACACCATTCAAATGCAATTTCATCGATAACAACATCTATAGTTAAAATAAAATGTCTTCGTCGCTCATCTGAGAAAAAAAAATTGAAAATTATAAATATTACCTATCGAAAGTAGGTACTGGTATAAATGCAGTTTAGCTATCAAGCCATTTATTTACTTTTTTTAAACCATTCACAATCGTCTGCTTTAAACAGTGGTGTTGTTAGAATTTGACGCAAACACATAATTTCAAAATTAAAGCCATTCGAAGTTTTTAGTATTATCTAATACGACATATTTATAGTTAAAGATCAAAAAATCGTTTACTCGAGTTATCCACAGCAAATAGGAAGATATTTTCAATTTAAACTGTTCGAGGAAAAATAAATTTTTATACGAAAACGCAGCGTAAACAACATTCTAACAAACCATTGTTAAAAACACACATTTTACATTGGTTTCAAAAAAAAAAAAATAGTGAATAAATCGTTTTGTAGCTAAACTGAATTTCTTTCAAAATATTTAGTCAGTGTAAATTTATTTTTATCTCAATGAAACTATATATTATACATATACATACAATATTCATCTAATATTTACTTACTTTAAATCGTTGATGTTATTTTTTTGTAAAAAAAACAAATACAATTAAAGTTTAAAAAAAACAACTGCATTTTAACGTAAACATAAATCGTGATAACAGTAACGAATGATAATATCATGACGTATGATACCGTGCGATGCCCGATGGTGCGCGTCGATCGATAGTACCGGGAACAAAACCTGTCGGCTGTCGACGATAACCGATTCGATGATGGGCGTGGTCTGACTAAACTGAACGTAAATCGGTCCGCCGCCTGAGGTTAGACTTATATGGAATAGGTACGAAAATAATACCTATAGAGTATTATCATTGTAATAATATTAATATTAGTAATTCAGTAATAATATTGTTACCGTCTTATTGGTGGTCTGTCTGAAATTTTGTAATGAATCACGATAATTTATTGACAAGACACACTAAAGACACTCGAATCTCGATAGTGAAAAAGTGCGTTATAATAATAAATTTCATATAGTTATTATTAATATAATATATTTGCTGTATACTCTAAAACAATTCTAAAATTAAAAAAGGTAAGTAAAGGCATATTTTTACATTACTGAAGAATTCGATTTTGTACATTTTTTATTTGAAAATATGTATTTTTGGATGAAAAAAACTGGTGAAGTCAGAATATGGCGGTCGGACTTCTTCAGTTTTCGGTTATAACTCCGAAAGTAAGTCCGACCGCCAAATCCTAACTTCGTCATAATTTTTTTAAAAAAATTTTTTTTTCATTGAAAAATACATATTTTTGAAAAAAAAAATGTAAAATACAGAATTCTTCGGTAAAGTAGAAAATTTCCTAAGTAAATATTAAGTGTAAATGTTTTAGTATAGTTTTATGCCGGGTCCACACGGAGACGATAAAATTAAAATAAAACAAAAACACTGTGTTTTTTTGACAAAATTAAAACATTTTTATAACAATTGTGTTTTTTCCAACAAATTTTTGGTGATTTTAAGAACAAAGTTGTGTTCCGAGTGGAGTCGGTAAACATCAAAAGGTTTTTGTTTCGTTGTTGTGTTTATGAACATGTGAACATGTGTGGACTATGTTTTAAAAACATCCAACATGCAATAGTGTTTTTCAAACTCGTATATACGTTGTTTATCGTTATTCTTTACTAATTGGTACTAATACCAATTGGTTTGTTGTTCAATGCGTAAATAACATTTAGTTCAATATTTGGTTCACTACAGTCAATAATATTTAATAAAGTATTATACAAATCTTCTTCTTCTCCTTCAAATTCTCTCCCAACTATTTGGGTCGGCCACCCTGGTCCTACACTTCCATTTAACTCTATCTCCCGCATCTTCTTCACTTACTCCCACCTTCCTCATATCACTCGCCATCATATCCCCCCATCTATTTTTCGGTCGTCCTCTCCCCCTCTTACCAACAACATGCATTTCCCTTACTAATCTTACTGCCTCAGTCTCTTCCCTCCTTAATACATGCCCGAGCCATCTTTAATAAAGTTTTATACAAATAATTATAATAATAAAGTAGTTTTTAATTTTTAACACATTTTAATTTGTGTCTGTTAAAAGAAGGAAATAACCAACCGAAATATTGAATACTAACGTCTGAACTGCACAAACTTCAGTGACTGAATAAATTTCTGATTGATCAAAATAATAGTATTACAATTTCAAAATATTTCAAAACAAATTTGTTTGGTGTGGACAGGAGAAAAAAAAATAAAATACAAACATTTTTGTTTGTTGACTTTTGTTAAATTTTTACTGAACTCATTGTGGACAAATGTTTTGTATTTTTTTTTCAAACTACAAAAAGTTGAGTTTGTGTTTTGTTTTTGTTTTGTTTCTTTGTCATTTCTGTGTGGACCCGGCATTATGCTACATAATAAACGTTTAAAAAATTACCTACCTGATGGATAATTAAATTAACTTTGTAGATTGCGATATTTAATTTTTAATTTATTATATATTTTAGTTAATAATCACTTGTAAGACAAAGCTAAATAGCATAGATGGTCGTATAAAGCTTAGTGGTGCTGCGTATAAAAAACTACCTTTGCCAAAAAAAGTTAAAAATGTGGCTATTGTTAAAAAATATAAAAATATCAGTGAAATATTTAAGAAGAATGTTGTTAATAAAAGTTGGTTTATATTTTTATTTCATACAGCGATAGCTCTCATTTTATAATTTGTTTAATAAAAGTGATTTATTGTTGATTATATAAAATACTTATTGTTGACGCCGGAACGCGACTTAAAATAATAACAACACAAGATTGCACCACTTCTCACCCTCAGCCATACGTAACCCAATTAAAATATAGTCGCCGGTCGGCCACACACACACACACACACACACGCACATACATTAATTAGAAGTGGGTCGTTATCGGTTGTAGTTATTATTATATTATATATCGTTATGTACGGCCATACGCCTTGTTAATTACTTTTAGAGTCAGTCGCCGG
>JAIPRL010012229.1:0-12312 GCA_025469235.1 Pemphigus obesinymphae | reverse complement strand
GTGAGTAAGAGACGTTCGAAAACTTTGGAAAGAGTGTTGAGAAGAGAGATTGGGCGGTGGTTTTTTGGGGAGAGGGGGTTTTTGCCAAGCTTTGGAAGCATGATGACAGCCGCTTGTTTCCAGCAAGAGGGAAAGTACTCGAGGCACGCACATCCATTGAAAATACGACACAGATGGAGTATGGTCGAGTGGCTGCAGTGTTTAAGAACACTGTTGTAAATGGAGTCAGGTCCTGGAGCACTTTTGTTTTTGAGGTGGAGGATGGTGTTTTTGACTTCTGCTGGAGAGAAGAAGATTGTTTTTGGATGGTTGGTTGAATTATTGTGGTGATGAACAACGTAGTCAATTATCTGCCGGAGAATAGAATAGTATATATGCGGTAAATCTTCGATTTACACCAATTGGTAGTGAACAGAAGTAAGGCATATTATACCTTCTATTCATTGACAATAAACATTATATTATAAATTACCTATTGTAAACGTTTTTCTCAACACGGAAACGTGCCCTAAGATAACGCTTCCGTAGATAATCTATGCTATAGTGATTTTAAGGATAAAATTGAACTCTCGCTTTCATACAAAGTTTCATTATTAGGTAACGATAACACTTGGCAATAATTCACACATTTAAAAATCAACTATCCATCCTCTAATTATATGTCGCATTAATAAAATTACCGTCCAATCATTTATCGCCGCGTAGGAGTGCATATTGTACATTCAGTATACACCAATTGGTAGTGGACAGAAATCAAACCTATTATATTGCTTACTAGTCGATAATCAACTTTATAATTGGACTTAACTATCGCAAACGTTTTTCTCATAACGTGAATGTGCTCTAAGATAACGATTCGATACGAAAGTCCTAAGCCGTGGTTATCATTACACACGCCAATAAACATTTACATGAATATCTTCGCCATTGTTGTATCGAGAATAGTAAGACTAAACCAACAAAGGGGTTAATAACTATAAGCACATAAATATACACATGCATCTACACATAATAATCAATTCTCTATTTAAAGTATTTTAATCATAATAATCCTTTATATAAAACAAACCCTGCATTCATTTACAAAGTTATCCATAGCCGTGTTATTTTCTATACGTCTAATAATTGTTTTATACAAGATTAAAAATATTCGTGTATTAATTTCACCTATACCAAATATCTCCTGAATGGGTAATATATTGTAACGAAGTTTAATAACAATTATCGAAAACACCACCCCGTATACAAAGAACTGACAACAACTCCCAGAAACTACCTACAAGCAGCAGAGTGGTAAGTACCCTCATATATATCATAATAATTAGTTTATAAGTATAGTATGAAACGTGGAAAAGGTAAATAGGTACGTACATACATTATCTCATCGCCATAAAAATACAATACATATGCGACACTCGTGCATTTATATTACTACAGCACCTGGAATCACCCCATAAGTATCCGGCAACCTGAGACTTCCATAATTATGTGTTTATGTATCCATACACTTACAATTTAAATTTCTTAAATAACTCAACAATTTAAATCTCTTAAATAACTCAATCTACCATCTTGATTTGTATATCGTACCTACCGACTTTTAACCGTTTCACTACACAATCTCAAACAAAATCTAATATTATAAAGCTCCTTGGTGATTTATTACAAAACCTCACTTCAGATCAAATAGACATTAAAGAAGCATTTATTACTATCCTGGAAATTCTTCCACAAATCATCAATCACAATGCATAACACACATATCCTATATTGGAACGCCCAAAGTCTTAAACACAAACGTCAGAAACTTTTTGAACTCGTTTTTAATAAAAAAAAAAAGTCAATATTCTGTTAATAAATGAAACTCATCTTGCTTCTACCAAAAAATTTAAAATACCAAACTATATCACATATGCAACAAATAAACATTCAGTAAAAGGTAATCTGCCAGTGGGAGGCACGGTTATTCTCATTCACAGTTTTATCCATCAAGTTGAAGCCATTCATACTCACTCAATAACCAATAACTCAATAACAGTTAACATAGATAACACCAAAAAAAGACTGGTTGCAGTGTATAAAAGCACTAAGAAAACTCTTCTAACACCTGACCTGGATTCCCTACTGAATTATCCATATGATGTTATCATAGCAGGGGACCTTAATTCTAAGCATTGCTCCTGGCACAGTCAAATAAATAATCAGGCAGGCAAGACCCTTTACAAATACATGAATTCAAGATTAGACGCCACAATTACTGCTCTAACCACTCCAACGAGATATCCTACTAATTTACCTCACCACCCAGACATACTAGATGTAGTGATAATAAAATTTGAAAACTTAGTTTACGAACTAGTAAACTTAATTACAGAACTTCCTTCTGACCATTCACCGGTTCTAATTGAAATACCACATAGAGCATCGCAAACATCTCCACCGAATCCAAGCCATTCCACAGACTGGGACGGCTCCAAAAAAGATATAAAGAATTCACCAATCCCAGTCCCTAAACTAGAAACAGATCAATAGAGCTATAAATCTCCTAACTTCACATATTACGAACAAAGTAAACTCTAACACGCTACTATTTAAACCTAGAGATAAAAAAACCGATTTACCAGTATATATCCAACGTCATATAATTAAAAAAGTGAAACTCAGAGCTATCTGGCAGAGAACTAGGAATTCAGAAACAAAAACAATTTTAAATAAACAAACTTCGTTAGTCAAATACATGCTACATTCTCACAGTGACAATGAATGGTCCAATTTCCTGGAAAGTATAGATCAGAGTGCACAGAAATAGTCCAAGCTTTACAAACTGAACAGGCGCCTCCTTAGAAAGTCTTCACCTGAATATCCTATCTTAGACTCCCAAGGAAACTTACAATTTGACAATAAAGTGAAATCTAATATTTTCGCCGACTCCCTAGAAGAACGATTTAAAACTCCGAACACCCAGAGCTAGGTAGACGATATGGTAAATGACGCTATAAAATTCCACGATAACTCAGTATATCAAAAAATAATGTTTTGCTCATATTTTTCTGTGAGCAAAATTTTGCTCAAGGTCTTGAGTATAGTGCGCAGGCAATCCAACAGATGCGCTCCAGGGCACGACGGTATTTCCTAAACTAACCTAACCTAACTGTGCTTTAAAGCACTGCGATAAAAGAACTATATAATCCTTCTCTGCAATATATTTAATAGTTGCATTAGGCAAGAATTATATCTCAGACCCTGGAAAGAAACGAAAATTATCCTCCTTCAAAAAACGGGTAAAGATCCCAAGCTCCCGGCCAGTCACAGACCTATTTCCTTACTCAGCAACATGGGAAACATATTTGAAAAACTGCTACTGACCACCAAATTCACCCACAAACCTAAAAGGGATATCAAAAATATAATGATAGGGAACACTGCCTTAAAATGGTCAAAAGAGGTGAAATATCTAGGAGTAACTATTAATGAGAAACTAAAGTTTACCGCTTACAAGAAAAACATCGTTCGCAAACCAATAGAAGCAAAATTCAATCTCTACTCACTTCTAAATCCAAAAAGTCTGTTTTCCTTGAAAACAAAATTATATATTTACAAGACTTACCTGAGACCCATATTGTTATACGCAACGCCAATCTGGTCTCCCAATTTGCCAGAAAGCCAATGGAAAAAATCGGAAATTTTCCAAACAAAAACTCAGAGGATGATAACCAAATCACATTATTACGTATCCAATAAAACGATTACAAACTCACTTAACATCACAACTATAAAAGAACAAATAATAAAATAAGCAAAAACTTTAAAAATAAGATTAGAAAACTCAAATTACAAACATTTAACGGACATTATTAATAGACTATCTACTAAAGGAAGATTTTTGAAAAATCCATTAAACATAAAATAAAATAAATAGAAAATCAAGCATATAAAAAAACAATAAATAATTAAATCCTCCTAACATGCATCTTTCTGATATGAGCAGTAGCTCGGGGCAGAGTACTAGAATCCAAGCAAAGTAAAGTTCAGATCGGTATAGTCCAGCGCAGCCAAGCTAAGAACACGTTCACCATACCATACGATCATCGTTTTTTCTGCAGGCCCCTGGCTTTACGTGATTACAGAGAGCCGACGTAGTGAGACCCACCCAGGCACACTCACGCGACGTCCACCTCGCTCCTACCAAAACCACCGAAACCACCTTTCGCTAAGCAGTAGGTGTCCCTCAAAGTGTCGCAACATGAAAAAACCACGCCGTCGATAAACGTGCAACCTCATACCACACAGAAACTTTCTCTCCAAGACCGTCTTCGGCCTCTTCCAAGAAGCCAAAAGACTCGTCTTCAGAGAAAGAAAAACGAAACCCGGTAAAAAGCAAAAAATCGCACCAAACTCTACCAAAGAAATTAAACAAAAATCAAGATCTACTTCTCAAAATTCACACTCAGGCTCGGAAAAATCCGAAAATACAGATAACCTCAACATGTTCAACGTTTCTATGGAACTCGAAAAAAACACGAACCTCACTCCCCGGGAAATTCTCCCTCCTCCATTCATTGTTCCTTCCATTGTCTGGAGGAAAGCAACCGTCAGGCTCGTCACAGTAGTTCCGGTCGACACCATTCATGCTAAAGCTTTTCGCGAAGACCAAGTCAAAGTTCAATGCATCGATGATAAAATGTTTCGAATAGTACAGAAATACCTCAAAACAAACAACGCTGAATTTTATACATTCCCTAAACCCGAGGAGAGGACCATAAAAGTTATTATCAAAGGACTCACTACAGATATTTCAGACGAAGAATTATCTGAAGAGCTTCAATCACAGGGTTACGAAGTAACATATAATCGTCGATTCATTAAAGAAGGTAGGAAACTAAAAACTCACATGGTCACTCTAGTTTCAAGCCTGGCTAACAAAGCAATCTTTAACTTAATATTCTTATTCTTTATGGCAATTAAGGTTAAGCAATACCGCTCAAATAACCCAACTTAATGTTATAATTGTCAACGTTTCAGCAACTGAAGTCGTCACTGCGGATATTCCCCACGTTGCCCAAACGTGCTGGCGAGAATTCTACTCAAGATTGTCAAAAAACTAAAGAAGAGCAGCCGAAGTGTGCAAACTGCCTTGACACTCACACTGCTAACTATAAGAAATGCCCTGAATTCTTAAAGACCAAGTTGGACAGGCAACCGTTAGTTAAAAAACCACCTCATGCGAAAAACACGTAAATTCATTTCACCCTTCACACTCCCTTCCACAAGTCACATACGCAAACGTCGCTGCAACAATCTCTCAAGCTTTAAATACCATCTCCGACACTCCGTTATCCAAAACAAACTCAAAAGCTATTCTCCAAATGTTCTCCACCTTATTGACCGACTTATCTGCTGGAACCACCAATACCAAGAACGCACTCATTGCCACGATCACTGCTATAATTCCTCTTCTTCCCAATCATGAATAACACAAGAATTCTTTTTTGGAATACTTTAAGGTGTCAGTCGGAAGTGCCTTGAACTTCTAAACCTCGTCCAGGATAAAAAAAGAAAAAGTGGATATTCTTCTCTTAAACGAGACCCACTTATCCATTCATCAAAATTTAAACTACCCAAATACCATTCTTATTATTCAAACAAACCTCTGGTAAACGGGCAACCGCCTGCAGGCCGAACGGTTATTCTGGTCCATAACCACCTCATTCATCATCACGTCTCTATCAATACGGTATAGTTAACCAATATCACAATAAACATCCAAGTCCAAAACTCAGAACTCAAGAACTCGGCTGTCTACAATAGCCCTAGGACCATTATTTAAACGGCCGATCTTGAAGCCCTTCTAGACACTCCCGCAAACGCAATCATTGCAGGCGACCTCAACGCAAAGCATAGCACTTTGAACAGCCTGAGGAACAACTCAACAGGCCAGTCCATTGTTAACTATCTAAACACAAGAACTGATACCGCAGTTGCCGTACCCTTCTCACCCACTCATTATCCAGACAATCCACAACATCTCCCAGACGTGCTGGATTTGGTTTTAATAAAAACGGGACGACTCGACTACCAATAGGAAAATCTCACACCAAAACTCTCATCTGATCACTAACCGATCATTCTGCACCTTTTCCACCGCTCTTCCCGGTCTAATCCTCCAAAGTCCGCCATCTCAACAAAGTGGAAACAATTTGAAATCAACATACTAAACTCTCTTCTTCGCCACACTACAATTAACTATAATTATTCCAGTCAAACAAAGTGTCAAGACTACCTTGTTGGCGGACGTTATGATGTGGCTGATGCAAACTCAATTAGTTGTATTCTATGACATGCGTGAGGTAACCATGTAGGTATTCTAACCCCTCTACAGGTTTTTTTATTATATACATAGGATTAAAATATAACATGTTATATTTAAAAATGGTAATTTTAATTCATTAATAATTTTAACATTCATATATTCACAGGTGCCAGGTTATGTTAAAAGTAACAACGCACCTTTGGTTTATTCTAAAAATATGTTTATAGACAAATTTCAATGTATTTATTTATTTTTTAGAAATTAAAAATATAATAAATCATACCATTTTCAATTACTAATTTTTTATAATAGGTTAAACCATGAGCTAAAACATATTAAACAACACTTTATAATAAATATTGAAATATTAACATGTAAAAAAAAAAACATTGTAATAGTAAATATATTATAGCTATTTAAAGTGTGAAATGACATTTTTCAAGCGAATAATTTTATATTAAAATTATGTATTTCGCAGGCTAGGGGGAAATTGTGTACACATTTTGGACTATTTTAATCTTTTCAAGTTCATACTAAATATAAACGTATTTTCATTAAATGATAAAACCTTTTTTTAACTTGAAATACAGTGTTCAAGGACAGTAAACATTTTTAGACATTTTAACATTCTCAACATGTTTTAGATTTCATAATTAGCTAAAATAAGTATATTAATAGGCTACTTCAAATTTAAACATGCGTAATTTATTTTCAGATTTATCGCATTTTTAAAATTTTACAAATTTAGTAATTTTTCAATGTATATTTTTTTTTTTCGTTATATATGTGAAAAACTTGTTAGTAGAAAGTGGAAGCACTTTCCTTGTTGGGTACGATATTGATGATGAATATATTGAATTTGAAAGCAATGATAAATGTTTTTTTTTCGATAATATAATTCTGAGCATAGCTTTGGTGTATATAATATGAGTATTACTGTCGGTAATAACTAAAATCAAATATTTTATATGAAATAATAAAATAAAAATTTCTAACATAAATAAAAATAATAACTCAAAGTTAGGTGAAAAAAATTAAAAAGTTAATTTTGTTAATTCTATCACTTTATGACCATTATTTATAGAATTACTACGAAAAAAACATAACCTCTTTCATAATCGTCTTTTTACCGATTTTAGTCATTTTTTGTTTTCTGTGCATTTTTTAAACAATTTGAGAAATCGAAAAATAATTGAAAAACTAATACATTCCTTGCATCGCTCAGAATCTAAAATACTATATACATAAAATTACATTATTTAAACCTCAATTAAAATATCACTTTGTTATTATTCAAAAAGAGAAGTTTTGTATTTTTATTTGTAATTTGTAATGTATTTATTATATAGCAGGTAGCATCCAGTCAATTTTGCTTTGGAAAATACTTTTTCGTGCTAGGGTTTTCTAATCTTCTTTTTTCGTGGCTTTGACCATTAATTCCTTTACTTGTCTAGATTGGTTTCACTTTTTCTACTATTTTCTATATCATATTTTCCCATTTTGATCTTAATCACCCCAGTAGTATTTAACTTTTCGAGACACTTAATAATACTGCTCTTAGCAGTGGTCTTTCTTTAGGCTATGCGTGTACTGTCAAGCACATTTCCAATTTTTCCGGATTTTCCATTCTCTGTATTTGCATCTTAATATTGACAATTAAATATATTATTCTGAGTACTTACCTTTCAAATTTAGAAAGTATATTTTTGTCTTAGGGTTTTCTAATAGTTTTTATTTAGAAATATAAAAACTGATTGGAACATCAAACCTTAATATGGTTATAAATCTTGATATGAATTTTGAAGATATTGTACTTGTAGCCTGTAGGTAAAGATAGCAAACTAAATTTTTATAAAAATATAATATTATTTTAAAACCAAATGAATAACATTTCAACATAAATGATACTAATCTATAGTCAATACAAAAATAATCTAAAAATACATAAAATGTACAATATAATATACATATGTCCTGTATATAAATTAAATAGGAAACATATAATCTGATTGAAAAATCGAGTTGAAATATAATTACTTATTAGTTATTACCGTTATCCATGTTCTGATTTCTTTTTGGCACCGTGTATTTTTCACAATTTATTTTCCAATGTATAATGCCAAGACGACTAAATACAACATTCACATGAATTTCTCTGGTAAGCGTTCTTCGGCCAGTTAATTTTGACATTAATTATTAAATCGCTTTCCTAAGATATAAGCTGTTTTTTTTCTTTTTGCTTTTTGGTAATGTGTTGTTGTGGGTACCATTTTTGTGGATCATGTGTGGTTAATTCTTTGTTTCAATAATCCAGTTTATTGCAGTTGTTAGTGTTCGTGGATGTGCGGTTTGGTAATCGTTAGATCATTAGGTTAATTTGCCTCCCCCTACCATAACTCAACAGAGAACAATTGCATATCATTTACAATATGAATTAAATTTTTTTTAAAGACTCATACAATTTTAAGTTCTTACAACGGTACTGTTTATTGGTTTAGTAATAACGTTAATTAAAATAATATTAATGAATATAGATAGTAACACTTACGTGTAATAATAAAATCTTCAGTTAAAAAAATGTGAATAACAATATTTTTAATATTAAGTATATAACTTTTAATTGAATAAATATTCAATTACTACTGCCAAATGTGAGATTATAGATACATATATTATAATAACGATTTTATTTACGAAAAGTGCTCTAATAATAATATACACTATCAATTTAGTTCTAAATAGAAAGGCATATGAATATAATATAAAGTATTCTAGTATATGAATATCTATTTAAACTGTATTTACTCATCTCGGTTTTGGAGAACCTAATGGCATTCTATTTTCTAGTATCCCTTTGTTACATCCCTGATAAGATATTCATGTTTCCTATCAAAATGGCCTAATCATTTTATTTTCCTACATATCATTGTTGCAATAGTGTCCGTATCGTCTACTATAATTCTTACATTCTGATAACTGTTTCGTTTATATTCTCCGGCACTCTGAATTTTCTTAAAGCAAAATAGATGTATTGGGTTATTCTTATAAATATTTTGTGATAGTTTTCATACACTTCTGTTGTAGCACAAATTTCACATGAATATAGCACAAAAAGAAAATCATAATCTAATATAGCGTCAACTAGGTTCCTACTGATAATAATTTGGATTTTAAAACAGTTTCGAAATAGAAAAATAATATATTAGTCGTATTTATTCGCATCTGAATTTCCACGTGAGGATAATACAGCTCTTTTATTTTTACACTTAAGTACTCAATATTTTTCTAATTGAAGGTTATGCTTCAATATATTATTGCATGATAGTATCTGTATTTACAATTAAATCAATCTGTATAAGTACTTTATTCTATAAGATTGTGTGTCAGTTTGTGAAAGTGAACTTTTACTGATCTCACAAATCTAATTTGATTTCTTTTTAGTTTTGATTTTGGATTAATTGAGTATATTGTATATAAAATATATTAAAATATTCATGAATAATTTCTTATATAAAATTACTTTTATTTAGTTGTGCATGTCGATAATTGCTCATTGCTAAAAATTAATATATATTATATAATTTTATTATTTAATAATTTTTTCAAATAAAATATTATTGTAATTATCTATATTGTAATTATAATTTTTTTGTGCACTACAAAAACCTCACATTATGTAACACATAAAATCATATTTTTTTAACATTATGGTTTTTTTGGATGTATATACCTCAAAGCAAAACGCTTTCTCTATTCTGTTGTACGTATGTAAACATCAACATATTGTATAATTTATTGGTAGTGATAAAATAATGTATATTATGTAATTTAATTCTATACTCAATAAATAAAATACACTTGTGTCCAATTATTATTATTATTATTTTAGATTGGATTGCAAAGATATATTATTACAATCTATAAACGGTTCAAATATAAGTTGGATATAATATTATAGTTAATATATCTATATATATATCTTTTTTTTAACAATATTTATCCTCTTTAAATAGCCAATAAAAAAATTGGATATATCAGTTATCATAACAACTACTTAAATATTATTTTACAATTTCTCAGCATTTTATAGATTCTTCATATTACTCGTACATACATCGTAGAAAAGATATTTATTATTTCCGCTTATATAAACTTAATAATTAAAAATTAAAAAATGATCATTTTAATGTACTAACTATAATACATTTGTAATTTTTTAAATCTATACAACCTCTTTATTATAAAACTCCTAATTGACTTCTTTTTGTATAAATTGTTTATATATATATACAAATTTAAAAAAATTCATCAAACATTCTTCAATACGCATATAATATACGATATAACAAATATGATTCCATATAAGATGATCACACGGTGTGTTTTCTTAATTAATTTAATTCAATATACCTATGTTAATATATATTTATACTTTTATTCTTAAAACTCGTACTTTATAAATATAGTTAAATATAGAATATATTATGTTTACATTAAAAAAGATAATTAAAATATAATCGTTTAAAAAAAAACATTATCAAAAATCCTTAAAAATATATTATTTTATACTGAAATGTATATTATTTTTTTGATAAGCATTTGCTTACATTTCATTAAAAATTAAGATAATTTTGCACGTTGAAAGTTATTAATTTTACATTATTATTATGTTTAACAAAATTTTGTTTACGATTAATTTTTCATCCATTAATATTCATGTGATCAATAATATAACTTTTGACCTCCTAACATCTTTGAATATAATATGTTTAACTTAGTATAGTCGTATATATTGTATAGTAATAGTCCATAATGGTGCAACTTTAAAAAAAATATATTTTAAAAAGGTAGCTGGTAAATTAAATTATTTGATAAACCAAATAGGTATATTAAATAAACAATATTATACACATTCCCACACATTAGATGCATTATGGTAAAATCTTATAAACATGTTTGTAACATATGCAGTTTATAGTATCCATACAAATTTTTCACTTTTATTTTTAAAATATGTATTTTCAGATTTAATTTCAAAATTGGTAATATAAATTGTCACTCTTACATATTTACAATTATTTCCGAAAATAATACAAAAAAATTTAAAAAACCCTTAATTTTTCAAATAGTCATGAATTTTGTGATATATTTTTCAAAATTTACCTTGTTTTTTTTTATTTTTATGTATCATTTAGTTAATTTTTTATGTTAAATATGATAACATAATCATTTACAGAATTTGACAAAAACATTCACATTTAAAATTTGAACAAAATGTAACTGGAAGGTACTTGACATTAAAAAAAAATTATTATTATTGTATTCTATTTTAATATAGATAAATAATATATTAATTATAATACTTATAATTCAATATTCAATCCAAGATAAATTATTCGAGAAAAATTACTTACCCACATATTCATCAGCTAGATTACCAGAAACAAAATATTAATATTTTTATAAATTGTATTACGTCACTATTTAGAACAAAAAAAATTTTTACTATGTATTTATGTATTAATATTAAGTTAATTTATTTTGTTGATCCTAATTATTTCAATAAAATAGACCGAATCATATAATCTATTTTACATATCTCATAATTGAAACAATGACACAAATTGCATTTTTTAAGGAATACTACCTAAACAATTTGAATTACATTTTTAGTGAAGTTTAAATTATTTAATCAATATAATGATTAAAATTTATTATTTTTTTACAAATTTTAACTAAAATAAATACCGAAAACTCACACACATACTCATATCTATGTATTAAATTATTATTCATAGTGTTGAGGCTTGAATATCATAAGTATTTTTGTTATTATCGGTGGGTTAATTGCTCTAATCTAAATATTATTATTAGGTATTTATTTTCACGGTCGCCGTAGTCACCGGTCGGCCACACACACACACACACATTAATTATAAGTAAATGTTTATCTGTTTTTGTGAATTTTATTATTGTTTTTCGTCAGTCCTGTTATGATCAAC
>JAIPRL010012228.1:0-12316 GCA_025469235.1 Pemphigus obesinymphae | reverse complement strand
TTTGGGGCACGTGTTAGGGT
Organism: Pemphigus obesinymphae; assembly: GCA_025469235.1. Lineage (NCBI taxonomy): Eukaryota > Metazoa > Arthropoda > Insecta > Hemiptera > Aphididae > Pemphigus > Pemphigus obesinymphae. Next base: position 12,296 of record JAIPRL010012228.1, on the reverse strand, counting down.
TGATCAATCGTGACCAAATTTTACACACCTTATTTTTATATGTATTAGAACAAATATTAGTTGTATCGCCTAAAATATTTTGAGAAAAAATTATTACCTCTATTACTTAGGACCACCCTAATATATATATATAATATCGATTTCGAGTAGCCATCTGTATAGTTTTAATATTTATATTAAATTGTCACACTGGCCTATATATACGGCGCGGCCTCATTTTATATATTGTCTTAGGTTTGTTGATTTCCGTGTGTAATTTATGATATTACAATTCAGGAGACATAACACCGACCCGTGTCACACGAGTTTTAAGATAATTTGTATACGCCACCGTCTGAATATCGCAAAAATCGTGTGAAATATCAAAGTAGAGGTTTTAAAGGTCGATAAATCTCGTAATGTATTTGGTTTTACAATAAATTTAAAACCAAATAAAATAGCTGTAGTACTGTAAGTACCCTTAAAAGAATCCGCAAAACGCCAAATAGATTTTCGATTACATTCACTAACATGAGGTTATATTCTCGAAGTTTGTACGTTAAAAAAGGAAACACCCTGTATATAACTAAATAAAATTAATTTATTTTTATTTTTTTTAATTTATTTATTTATTATTTTTTTTTTTTTTTTTTGTACTTATTTATACGTTTTTAAGAAAGTATTTCGTTGGCAGCCTTATTTACTTCTTCGGGTGGCACTGGTGCGAGTTCAAAGTTCGGTTCGGGTTCGACATTAAAACTTAAAGTTTGGTTCGAGTTCGGGTTTGATCTAACACTTCGTAGTCCGGTTCGACACCTAAATTTCGAGTATTAAAATACGAGTATTAATAAATAAATGTACCTATTATTATAGTTGATTGCGATTTTCCGTTCTGTGATATGAAAGTTATCGGAATACATCATAATTTGATCTAGCAATGAACAACACCCATTGAATGTCCATCGCAGACTCGTCGAAGGATACATATTGATGAAAATATATATTTTGAAAAAAAATTTGCGTTTTTATATCTCAAAAAGATACTAAATATTTAGATATATTTTAGTTTTAACGACACTGGGAGTTTACCTTGAGTCCCACACAGATTTCAATCGTAGCATGTCTGTCTCTAATCCTATATTATAGTATAAATAGTAGATACACATTACACATATAGCTGGTATAATATATTATACAGTGTGTATGACTATATTGACTATTGGGTATATTATATTATTTCCACTTTATATAATTCGTTGGTGAAACCACAATACTTCGTATTTATACTAATATCGAAAAAGTGACACTGAAATATATAGTTAATGTATTCGGACTTATTTTTATTTAACTTGCGAGTAACCAAACATGCGTCCGGGAAAACGAAGAGGCTATACCCCCCTTAGACCAGAATCTCTAGGTTGCATTCTTAGATTACAAGCCGTGCGAGGGATCTCTTGGATTTACAATGATGTTTTAGATTCTGAAATGAAGAATATTTTAAGATGATGTGTTATTTTTTATACCTGTATACTTTTACATTTTTCGGGTACAAGTCGAGTAGTTGGAATTTTGGAGTAAAGAGTTTTTTTGGTAGCTATATATAGTATTAATAGTTTCCCGATTTTTTCAGTATAGTTTCCAAATCGTATAGAAAAATTACCTTTTATAACAGATATATTTTGTGAATGTAAGGGAAATAACAAAATTACAAATCAAATCGTTACTTACTATTTTTTATTATTTTTTTTTTTTTTTTTTAATTATATTATAATTATACCATACTTTACCCAGAATCGCCTTTCGCATGCAATGATTTTTTTTTTTGCTTTCAAATGTAAAACAATAATAACGTGCACTATTTCTACCTTTTTTTTTTTTACTTTTTTTTTCTATCGACAGTTTTTCGACTAGAAGGATTGATCCAATCGGTGCACGTGTACGCTTTGAAGAGTAGTCGTAACTGGATATATTATACATGCCTATAATATAGGAATATAATATTATATAATACCATTATACAGGTATATAGCATACCGCACGCATATATAATAATAGTAGGTATTATTACGAATGATAATTTATATAGTGGCCTATTATTTAATTATTACTACTATACTGCAGTATTATAGTTATCAATAATGACTAGAGGATGTTCGCAGTTTGGTCATTTTTAATGGGTTCTATATATTTATATAAGCAATTTTTAGAAAATTTGGAGAAAAATTAAAATTTAACCATTGAACAATTTTTTCTATAATATAAATTAATAATAATCGGTCCCATTACTATATCATTTTTCATTATGGTTGTTTTTTATTTGCCTATTAATGAAATATTATTAAAAATATTACTTATGCATTTCTCATTTATAACAACTTAAAACCATTAAAGCGAGATGAAACAAAAAATAAATGATAATAAAGAACAACATTATCTAACGCCCTGCGTAGCCGTTTTGTAATATGTGCATTTAAAAGCGTTTTATGAGTTATTAAAAAACTAACTTTTTAGTTTTTTTTTAAATAAACACCTGTAGTTCTTAAAAAAAATATATAAATTTTGAAAAAGGGCTACATAGGGCACTAAACAATATTGTTATCTATAATTTTTTTTTCACATCATATTTCTAAGATGTTTGTACCTATACGTTGTTAAAAATGAGAAATGCTAACATGAGTTTTTCACTAAAAATCTTTTACGCTGACACATCCTTTTAACTATACATCACCAACACGTTCAGTATTCACATTTATATCATATTAACCCGTCCAGTTCATCTGCGCACTCGGTGACGTACTGACGTCTCGCATTTCACCAGATCAGGGGTTCAAAAATGTTAATTGAACAATGTGTGTCACCTACAATTGTACGATTTTTATATTATCATGAATATTATTGGGCAATCAGTATTTTTTCAGGAGTATTCCATAGAGATAACCTCAAAAAAAAATCATATAGGCAACACATCTGTGCTTCCGCAATTTTATAATAACCCCTACAAATTTAAAATTGTAACGGTCGCGCCAAGGGCGCAGATGAACTGGACGGGTTATACAAGCTTAATAAATACCTATCCGCCAATAATCTAAACACAAATATATTTTAACACGACCGAATAACTAAATTCTTTAAAAATGTTGATTGGATAGGTACAATAGATACCTATACTTTTGACTTTTAATTACAGGTATAAAAATATTACGTCGAGGTTGTATATATTATAGTATATAGTTATCTATAACTTATATATATATATTGCATAAAAATGTAGTTACGGTAAGTACCTACACATATATACATATACGTATATATTATATTTTACTACTTAAGCTCATTAAACAATAGTAGGTAATTAATGAGTTCTTTTAGATAGATAGTCTGTTATTAATTATGCATAATAATAGATAGGCATACCGTTATTCACTACATATACTTACGTATGGTTACATCATATAATATAGGTATAGTATTACATTTAAATTTATTATTCCGAAAAATAGATATGTTCGCATAGATATACACATATTTTCCTTTCGTTGTACATATTTTTATAACAATCAATCGCTGCAATATATTATGCTTTGTATATATATATATATATATATATGTGTGTGTGTGTGTGTGTGTGTGTGTGTGTGTGGATGATATAGAATATATATGACATATATATATATATATATATATATATAGTTTTCGTTAACTCGTAAACGATTAACAATTTGTCAAAAATAAAATTCAATATATATGTATTAAAATAATTATCACAGGCGTTTCAGTATACCTACTGCCTACGATAATTTTCGAAAATATCGATATTTAACAGTCTCTAACCGCAGACGTTATAATATTATAGGTATTATTTAAAAAAAAAAAAAAAAAAAAAAAAACGTGTTGTTAAAGGTTATACGAGGTTGTTATAAAATATATAAGGTATATAGAAACTAGTATTTTCTAAAACTGGACTGAACTCAATATTATACTTATAGGCACCTATAGGTATTATATAAAATAACACGTCGATCCAAATGCAAAGAGGAAGAAAACTGAAATAACCAGTTTAATGAGTTAAGTGGAATAAATATTGTAAGTAGGTATATTTTAAGAAGGTGCATATAAAATAAATATAACAAAGAAAAAAATTTGTAGGCAGTTACTTTTTTCGAAATCCGTGTATGAAAATAATATAGCTATGGTAAGTATATATAATAATATTATATTATAATAAAACATAAACATTTAGATTTACTCGAGAAAAATATTCCAAAAAACTGCCTATATAACCTATATATATGGTAACCTGCAGTAACCACGATAATATCTAACACGTTTTTAAATCAAATTCACATATAATATAATATTCATAAATCGTATAGTTATATTAAAAAACGAAACAAAAGTTTATGTACTTATAAGTACTTACAACATTTCAAAAAAAAAAAAAAAATGTTTCATAAAATAGTCAATGATCGCGACGATTGATGATTGAATAGTTCGAGTTACTAGTTAGTGTACTATATATATATATATAAGATTATAATTATATTATATATATATATTATACTATTGTGATATATATAAGACAGGTCCGTCTTACAGGGGGGTAGTCAGGGGGGTAGTCCCCCCAACTTTTGGAAAGCAGTCGGCAAAATAAAGTTTAGTCGGAAAATAGTAGAAAAAGTGTCATTTTTTTATTCACGTTTTGAATGTAGTATTTTGGAATTTTAAATCGGCAAATTTTAATAAATTATTAGGATTTTAGCCGGCAAAATGAAAAGAAAGTTGATTACCATTTGTTTTTTTTTTTCATGCTTGTTAAGTTTTTGAAGACAAGTATTGTATTCTTTTTTTCACATTTTTACCCCCCCCCCCACCCCAAAAAAAAATCTTTCTTCCTTGAGAGGGGCTCAATACTCATAATAAAAGTTATACATATAAATAATATATATATATACCAGCGGCGTATTTAGAAATTGTTAAGAGGGAAGGAGGAAATAATTTATCTTAAGGTAATCCGGGGGGGGCTTTGCTCCATTATTATATTAAGTCTATATGTTTTAAATGCTTATAAACTAATTTAAATATATAATATGATCAGTTTTTTTTAACATTGTTTTGTATTTTTTTTTTTATATAGGTACCTACCTATATTTATTATTATATTTTTTTGTAAAAAGCTAAAAGTAATTTATTATTTAAAATAAACAGTTATTAAAAGTATTATTATAGCAGTTGAAATAACATATAATGTTGTGTTTCCAGTCTATTACCTTAACGACTACCTATATAGGTACGTTTTAAAATTTTATAATTATATAGATACAATTATGACTAGTTCAATAAACTAAATTCACTAAAAAAAAATTAACACAGTCTACATGAAAAACAAAATATCTAAACGTTTTGTTATCTATATTCTATAAATAAATCGATAGAATTTGTAACACACATAAATAATAAAGGAAATCCATTCCTTGTGGAATTCCTGTACCTATTGTTCCTCGATTCCACACGGGTAATATGAATATATATCATTTTATGGTTTTTATTTTATTTTTATGGAAATATATATTATCTCCCCCCCCCCCCATTAGACGTATATTTTTTCATTTTACTATATATTTCCATTAAAAAAAATAATAAAAAACCGAAGTGCAAGGGTGGGGATCTATCACCCAAATCCCCCCCCCCGTAAATACCCGACTAATATATACACACAAATAAACACAAAATAAACAATATTCATAATTTCATAATTTCAAACTATTATTAGGTATTTAGTACCTATCTATACTTACATAAATAATGATTTTTCATTGAAAAAAAAAATACTTTTAAAAATATTTATTAAAATACACCCTATATACAGACATTGGCTTTAAATAGTTGGGGGGGAGGCATGGCCCCCTCCATCACCCCCCTGCGGGCGCCAATTGTACCAGTGGCGGCTCGTACATATATGGTGCACAGGAGCACGTGAAGTGAACCACCCAAAAAAATGTCTATAAAAAAAAAAAAAAAAATGGTAAATTAATTGTATATGAATTATGATTTAGTTTTCACACACGTAGTTGGCAATTTGAAAATTGTTTATTAAAAAAGAAAAACGTTTTTGTCGATTTTGGCGTTGACGAGCCGTGTCTGTTAACGATTAGATAACTTCGCGCAGCACAAATTTGTTGTGCACCGGGTGGCCCGTACTAATATCGTTTACGTGCACAGACACGTTGGCCGATAACACACGCGGTATTTCGGAGCACAATAAATTTGTGCACAAAACCTATTTTCACATGCCGCACACAAAAGTAAGAATAATAATTTTTAGTCACCGACTAGTATTCTGTTTAAGCGAGTGCTTATAATAATCTATTGACAATTATTATACCTACGTCTCAAAATTCTGTATACTCATGTATTAATTTATACGAAATATATAGGTTAACTATTATTTTGTGATAACAAACAGTTTTTTTATTGTTTTTATTTTCCATTCTAATGGTTTTAATAAATAAATAAAAGTGCATTATTTTTACTATGTGTAAAAAAATAGTTTTTTTATTGATAATATCATCCGATTTTTATGAACCACATTATGCAAGCCCAGCGAGTCGCCACTGTATTATACTATACAATAATTATTATTGATCGGATCTACTGTATATAATATCATACCTACCATAATAATTATACACAATTAACTGATATATATATATATTTCAAGCGTCTAGTATCAAAATCAACTATAAGCACACATTTTCAAGTGTTTTTTTTTTTTTTTTTATATTTTCTAAGTGCGTTCGGAAGGTAACACATAATGTGTAAAAATATTGAACGCCAAACAATACTATAACTTTTAAATCGAGTAGAGGAAATTGTGGTTAGCTTCAAAATCACCCATCTGACGATTTTTTTTTTTTAAACCAGCCATAATTCCTATATAAAAATCCAATTTCAAAAACAGCTATAAAACGAGTATGACAACAACTAATAACAATGAAAATAAAAATCTGTATACCAAAATCTTGAAGTATTATTCTTATAAAATGTATTTTTATTTTCTATATAGGTACACTATATTTATGTAATTCGAAGCTTTGATTTCATATTAATTATAAAATCATATAATATAATCATAATTCCGTTTTTTGTTGTTTGTAAAATATTGTAAAAATTGCTTCTAGCTGATTTTAATACTAAACGCCTCATTTATTGGTATTTGATATCATTGCATCATTACATCAGTGGCGTATTTTTAAAAGTTTTTATGCCCAATTTATAAAAAAAATTATTTTTCCACATCATATTAATTATTTATCTGAGTATTTAAAATTATAAATTTAATATTTCACTTTCAGTAACTAATATAATATAGATATAAGGTACTTTCTATAGGTATAGGCCAGAAGGTCGAAATAAAAACATACTATTATATAATCAGAACTGATAGGAAGGTTCGGTGGCGTTCTTGGCAATGTACCTAATAATTGTACGCCCTTGCCGACAAAATATTTCCTTAAAAACGTAAATAAGCCAAAAAAAAAATCTATTTCCTTCATTTTTGCGCCCCTTTACTGCGCTGCCCCTTGGCCTAGGCCAGTTTCGCCATACCCTCACTACGGCTCTGTAATATACTATACAATATATTATGTTATGTACATTTCCCTCCTTTAATTAGATACCTATGTACCAAAATATTTAAAATAATGAACAAATACAGTGTTTTTATCATTCGATAAAAATAGATATTTCTAAAATAAAAAATAATTTTATGCGCCTAATGTTTTTATATTTTTTATCAAACATTAAAATCCAAATCTAAATTGAAATTACTATACATCTAAAAATGTCAATACTATTTTAGAATAATCTTGTATATTTATTTCTCTTATTTTTTTTTAGTAAAGTACCTACCTATAATATATTATAGACGTTTGTACGTCTATAAAATTGCGTATATACCAACAAATAGGTAGGTATGTTAAATATTTGTGTATTATAAATTACAATTTATAAACAGAAATACAAATAGTTTGGTATGGTTTAAATTCTTTGGATTTTAAAAATCAATTTCAATATAATTTGGATATTTTTCTATTTATTTGAGGATTTAGGATTTAGATTCTTTAAATCATTTTTCAAGGACTTTGTACAACTTTACAGATTTTAATCCTATGCAAGTGTTAGGTATATGTTAAAAACAGGTTTTTATTGTTTAAAAAAAAATACTAGCAATCATATTAATCTCACCAGACACTGCATTTTCACTCGCTCCCGATTTATAAACATCCATATAGTTTTATTTAAATTTTAAATTATTGAATTTTATATTAATGAACTATTATGCAGGTATAATAAGTATTTGAACCTGATGACGAATTATTATTTAATATTTCATACATTATATCGGCCGTGCAAGGTCGTTTGTGCTCGCGCAAAAATCCAGTCGTTATAAGCTATAACTCGTTTATCGTTTGGTATAATGTACTATGTATTAAACCTTTCCCAAGTCACAACCACTTCCGAATTACTATCGGCTAGCAACATGACAACGTGTAATACGTATAGATGGGTACCTGTTATTTATACTATTATTCATAATTACTCATCGTCCCAACTGCGCTTAATCAATGACATAACAATGAGTACTACCTATAGGGTGACGCAATGCCCAAATGTAAAAAAAATATATACTATAATATGGTAAATAGAAATATTATTTTTAAACAATTTGTACCTATATATATTATGGCCTTTAACGTATTTTTATTTTAGTTTTTAAACTAAAAATAAAATAAAAACACATTATAGGTACAATAAGAAGGATAATAAGAAAAATTACAAATACAATTTTATTTGAATTACTGTTAAAATTATTTAAAGTTAGATTCAAATTAAATAAATACGCCTGCAAATTATATAGGTACATATATTGGTTGTTTACCTGAACTTCAGATAGATTAGATATCTGAAGACTAGATGTCCAGACTCCAAAGAATAAATAATATGAATAATCTAATGGCTAATATATTGCTTTATTATATAGGTATATATAGTCTAATGCCCGGTTGCATAGAGCCTGTTAACTTTTAATCTTTAACAGTCGGTCGGTTAACACGTCATTTTAAACTACTTATGTTTTCTATTGTCTCTGTTATAAAATTACAAAATTATAATAATATATTATAATAAATTTTTTTTTCGAAAATCCTTGTGGTTTATGTAGATTTTTAACTTTAAAATTAACAGAAGATCTACACTTGGACAGACACTACCTATACTGTTTAAGTTGAGCAGTCCACCACACAATCTTATTATATTGTATCAGATTTTTAATATACCGAACTATAATATTTATTATATTTTTCAAATATATCAATTACCATATGTCCAATAATCATTCGATCCTATTACTCATAGACACACACTGCACGCATTGCGGAGAGTCACTGCAGTTTGTGTGCGATTATTACATCTAATATATAGTACCTATATTTTAAATACTTTATTGTCTAGTATTCAATATACTATATTTATATTTATCATAACTATGTAGTAAATAAATTGTAATATCTAGAATGTTATTATATATTTTGAATTGCGTATAAAATAAAATATATATAATAAATATTAGACCTGACCAATTTACTTGCAACGCAATAAAATATTAGTAATCAAACCAATTAAATTAAAAACGAGATATAGCACATATACGCCACCACAGTTATCACAAAGAAATTCTCTCCTAGTACCTTTATTTTGACCAATATTTTTAGACCACAAATTTTTAGATGCCACCATATAGTACATAATACCTATAGGTATACATTTGTATATTATATATAAGGTTACAAAAACCATTAAATCCTCAAAAGCCAAATAATTATAACTTCAACAATCGAAATTAAGAAAAACCGCATAATTCTGATTGCAGTATCGATCTATAAATATATAGCTACATAACACATATAGGTACCTATATCGAAAAATGCATAGGTAAGTTGCAAAATTTGTAAAAACGTAGAAATTGCTAAGCTAAATTTACAGTTTATAGTATAATTATTTATAATTTATACTTGAATTATAACTATTGCGTCATCATCGCAATAGAAAATTTTTTAAATGAATAGAGATTTTCGAGGTTTTTATATTATTTATTTAACAACAACAGAACTAAGACTTAATTTCGAAAGCTTAATCGTAAAATTCTAATAAACATACATTATATTGAACAAGTTAGAAATCCCATTATTTTAAAGCATAACACTATAGTTATTTTCGAAAAAAAATCAAGGATTTTGAAATTTTCTTTTACTAAAATATCTCTCATAATTAGTTTCACGACAATTTTTAACGTTTTCATTTTCAGCGAATAAAAATAAACAATTAAATAAACGAAAAATTGAAATTTGTGAAGAGGGCTGTGTATTAAACCTATAACTCAAGCCTTAAATCGGATATTTTTTCAACAAAATTCCATATAGGTACCTATATAAATAATACCTATAATATATATAATTAGTAATTACATAGGTACCTATATAAAATAATTGTTTATGAATATTTCAACAAGACGTATATTTATTGTCATATAAATGTTTATTTTTTTATTAAACCAGCAGTTATTATTAAGTTCGTGGTAAATTTTAATAAATGTCGGATTTATAGACATGCAAAATAAAGTTCAAAAGTTAGAAATTGCTCGATAATGAATGAAAGTCGTCCTTTGGAAATATCTTCAACGTCATCTATATTTTTAAGATAGCTACCACGACTGCGTTTTATCTATATATATATATATATGTCAATATTTTAGGTGACTTTATTTTTTTTATTATATATTTGCAAATTAGATGAGAATTTAAATTTAAAAATAATTTAGCACCGTGCGTTGAGCTATATAAAAAGCATACGTTATAATATGTATTATAATATAAATTATAATTTAAAACCTATTCTCGAAAAGCAAGTTTTATTTCTTAGATCGAGAAAAACATTATCTCTTTTCCTATATTATGCCATTAAATAGTTTAAAATATTATGTATTATATATATTTTACAGTGGAAGTATACCCTTACAAGTATTAAAACACAGCTTTTAGCTAATTTTTTTTATAAAATATGTCTCGGAGAAAATGCACTTTCTGAGAAACTAAGCAGTTTTAGTTCAAAAATACATCTATAATAAATTAAAAATCATGAATTTGTATAAATTTTGTCAAGGGTTATTTTTTATACAATTAGAAACAGTTATAGAACATTTAATTGTTAATTAAACGATATATTTAATAATTTATAAAAGTCACCCAAGTTGAAATTTAGATAAAGTCTTGATCTTTAATTTGGTAATGATGATGCACTCCATTTTTAATGGATTTAATAATTTTCTAAAAAAATAAGATTTTTAAACGGTGAACATTTTTTATGTCGATCCACCGTTAAATTATATCAAATGTTTAATATTATAAACATAATTAGTAGGTACCTATACCTATTCGTATAAATAGGTATGGTATCATAATATACCTAGGTACCTAATATACAAAATGTCTGTAAGCAGATAATACAAAAGGCTTAAAAAGAACGTCACCTGGAGCCCTGCCTGTCATCATATCCAAAATAATCGTCTTAAAACCGATTTTGGGCGATATACTGCGGTTATGTAGATTTTGAACTTTTTATGGAAACTATTTCGGTTTTAAGACTTGACAATATTTAATACAAGATTAATCATATATAGGTAGAGGTGTACGTTACTCTAACTATATTTAAAGTTTTTCCTTACACTGCGGTATATATTAAATAATATGCTTATACTGTCTACTGAAGCAAGGGCGTAGCCATGATTTTATTTCGGGTGGGGGGGGGGGTCAAGTTAAAAAATAATAATAATAATAATAATAATAAGTAATTTTAACCATTCTTATTATTTAAGCAAAAATCAAATTTGTAATGAAGTACAGAATATACTCTTCTTCTTCTTCTTCTCCTTCGCCTTCTCTCCCAACTATTTGAGGTCAGCCACCCTGGTCCTACACTTCCACTTAACTCTATCTCCCGCATCTTCTTCACTTACTCCCATCTTCCTCATATCACTCGCCATTATATCCCCCCATCTCTTTTTCGGTCTTCCCCTCCCACTTTTACCAACCAACATGCATTTCCCTTACTAATCTTACTGCCTCAGTCTCATCCATCCTTAATACATGCCCGAGCCATCTTAATCTATTCTCTCTCATTTTGTCTACTATCGAAGCTACCCCTATACTACCTCTGATATACTCATTCCTTATTTTATCCTCTCTAGTAACCCCACTCATCCA
>JAIPRL010012227.1:0-12319 GCA_025469235.1 Pemphigus obesinymphae | reverse complement strand
CTTCCGCACGTCCCACGTACTCTATTTTCCGTCGCGCTTAGCGGAATCTCGCGAAAACGGGACGCGGAAAAATTCCGAAACCTTCGGGAAATAGTTTCGAACGGGTTTCGACGTGAAAACGCGCGTTGAACGGCACGGAAAAAGGCCCGTGGAATAAAATCGGAATATTCGGGCCGTATGGAAGAGAAAATAAGCGCAGGATTTCATGGAAAAAACGACGGAGCAAAGTTAGCGTTTTATATAATAGAGGAGGACTACATACTATTCCACAAATATATTTATATTTATTTAATTTATTTAAATTAACCGTATATAATATACTATCCATATAAAAAAAATACCTAATAATACTAAGCATGTATACTTGTGTACTTTAGGGAAAAATGTATACATTCATACGTATAATTTAATTCATACTTAATCTTTTTAAAATTATTAAAATATTAAAATAATATTAACGGCATCTACATGTATATTAATATCATAAACGAATTATAATGTTTACAAATACGAAAGGAATATATTATATATCACTCTATTGTAATACGATATTATAAAAATTATTAAATTTTACTTCGTTTATTAGCAAAAGTTAAAATATTACCAATAGTGGAGCATCGAAATGTATTAATTGATTTATTAAAATTATTATTATTATTATTATTTTTTTTTGTGTGTGTTATAGATAATAGAAGTATTTATTATATATCATCATTTCAGCCAAATCAATTACAATTTCTTATTACAATATATTACATTAACAGTAGCTGATACGTATACCAAATGAGCTATAAGATCGTATCTGGTATACGGAATTCATATTATAGTGTTATAGCAAATAGTTATATAATTAAAATATGACTTAATTAATTAAATATTCGTATAACATAAGGTAGATATAACAGTAATAAAATTAACATCAGTATTCAGTAATAATATATGGATAATATAAATAATATTATATTAAACATATTTACTTTTTATAATTTTGTTAATACACACATTCTCATCAAGTTCATTAACTAATTTATTTATTGCCACTTTTAATTGATTTTTATTAATTATATTATTGGTATTATTAACTTGATTTTCACACAAACTCTTTATTAGACTCTCTCATTTGTTATTTAAGTTGTTGAATATAGTTTTCCCCATGTGATTGGGGGAGTGTCTTAAACTTGTTAATAATGTATATGACAGTTTAATGTATTTACTTGTTCTTCTGTCTATTATTTCTATAGCATTAAGTGTATGGTTTTGTATTGATATTATTAATATTTGTCTAATAGTTGATTTATCGGGAAATCGAATGTTGTAGAATAAACACTTAATCTTCTCATTTTATTTTTAATGTTCTGTATATATGTTCTGACCATTTCAGATTAAAATTTATTGTCACTCCTAAGTATTTGAATGATAGTACCATTTTAATTGGCTTACATCTACAATTTGTCATTTCAGTTCCACATTTATGTATTATAAAGTTGTATCCAACAGGAAGCTGTGAACGAATGTAGCTATTGACATGCAAACCGATTTATTTATGTTAAGTGATAACAGACTTTTTCCATCCAGGCATAGATATACCGTAAACCAATTTCAACAGTTTTTTTCAATTTTTCCTAATTATCTTCGAAGTTAACTAGAACTATATCATCAGCGAACATGAATAATTTTCCTTTTAACAATGAAGCAGGTATAATGTTAATATATATTAAAAACAATATAGGGCCTAATGATGTTCCTTGAGTGACTCCATAATCTTTGACAAAACAATAATTACAGTAATGAGGTCCAATAGTGGTTAGTTGTTGCCTGTTATTCAGATAACTAGTAAACCATTTCAATGTATTGTCGTCAAAGCCTAATTCTTTTACTTATTTAGTAAAAATTGTCTACTAATTGAATCAAATGATTTTTCCAAGTCCAAGAAAGAAATTAGGAGTTTTTTTTTTTATTATCCCTTTATTATGTAAAAAAGTTAATAATATCAATTAAAGCGTCCTCAGTTCCCAATTTCTTCCTAAAACCATATTGTCCATCAAATATTATTTTCTTACTCTCCAAGTATTCAAACAGTTGATTTTTTAATATTTTTTCGAAGATATTAGATAAAATTCCTACTATTGAGATAGGTCTATAATTAGTGAAATTTGTTTTATCCCTTTTTTATGAATCGGTAGGTTCCTTGCTACTTTCAATTCATCATGTACTGTACCATTTGCTATACTACAGTTAATTATATGAACAATAAGTAATATTACATTGTCAACTATTTGTATAAGAAATAGTGCTGTGGGGAACAGATAGTTGCACTCCATCGTTTGGCTGAGCTTGAAACAATTGATGATCCTACTGTAACGTCAATGGATACCATGTGTTACAGTATCGATCTCGTAGCATATCAGTATGTTTAGGATGACAAAAAAACTACTTCATCCACAATGTCTACAACTCAACCATCCGTGTCATTGCCGAGAATTCAATTGCCTAAATTTTACGGTTCCTTATTACACTGGCGATCGTTTCGCGACATTTACGTGTCACTCGTACATTACAATTCAACTATTAGCGACGCAGAGTGATTTCACTACCTCATATCATGTCTGTCGGGATCTGCATTAGGTCTTATACGATCCATACCATTGTCGGCAGACAATTACATAGTCGCATGGGAAGCTTTGTCGAATCGCTTTGATAACAAACACATGTTAGCTTCCTCTCAAATAAATACATTTCGAGAAAATGTGTCTATAATAAAATCCCTCAGTGTTGACGATTTGGCCAGTTTTTATTATTTCACATGGGATCTCGTGTCCTTCACCCCACTATATTACAATTATTTGAGTCGAGTATTTCGCGGTCAACGACCCCTGCTTTTGAAAAATTAATAAATTTCATCCAGTACCGATTACAGATTTTAGAAAGTCAATATACGGTCAAAATCGACCTACAATAGGTCAAGAGTCTACGATTTTCCCAATGTAAAAAGTACAGGGGAATTCGCTTAAAGTATAATGTGCTGATTAAAGATTTTACATTTAACTTATGTGCAAAAGTAAAAATAAGTGAGTTACCGAGAAACTCATTTTTCGGTGACCTTAAAGTTCCCCTTTGAACTTTTAGATTTTGCCTGGAATTAAAATATAGCGCCAGAACCTACAAAACCTTACTATATTCACCCACATATAATTACGTTAGAATTTAAAAATTAAACACAAAAAAGGGTACAAAAGTGTGAACTAAACAATAATTTTGTGAAAAAATTTAATAAATTGAAAAACTATTATTTTAGCGTAGGTATAATGATAAATTATTAGGTAACTATTATAGTTTATGGGCCCGTTAACTGTGGTCTATCCACTACTTAATTTTTAGGGATATCTTAAAATAGAGTTTTAATAGCAATTATAAAAAAAAAAAAAAATTAAAAATAAATAAAAGAACAAAAGTTAATGCATTTGTCAGATCTTCGTGGGGCACACTGTATATTCGTATGGGTCACGTCTATACAGGCAACGAATATTCGCGATTTTTTTATATTGTATTTAGTAATACAACAATTTTGTACATTGATTTATTAATATGCAGATACTCACTACTGTTAAATATTTATTATAGAATTATTTATAATCTCGGACCACTAAAAAAAGGATAAAGGGATATCTTAAGAGATATAAAAACACACGTGGACCCCCTTCCACTCATAACAACTATATAGAGTCATTTATCTCAATTAGTGTTTCTATCTATTATCTAGATAATAATATTATGTGTGAGCAGCAAGTTAGGTAGGTACTTGAAGATTAAGAAAACTGAGAAAATTGTGTAATTTTGAAATAGAAAATAAATTCAGAGCCAGACCACTAACCACAGAAACCCGATTCAATAAAATTCTAAGCAATATGTATAATTTATATTATTTATGTATTATTATAAATTAAGCACAATCTAGCAATTATTATTCGAATTAAAAAAAAAACTAGAATTTTATGGTTTATTTGCAATATTTTAATTAGTAAAGGGAAAAAATGTAGAACCATAGCCTAATTGATTATGGTGAGGATTATTCAAGCCAACATACTTACCTACCTTAAACCTATTAAATTTACATTACTATTATTATTATTTTAAGTCTGAAAACCAACGCCTTAGACCACTAGGCTATATGATTCTACATGAAACAAAAGGAAAATTTAAAGTATTCAGTAAAATCCTATATTTTGCATAATAATATCGAATAATACTTTTGTTTAGTTATATCATATTAAAAATAAAAAAACTTATATAAATAAAATTCTAAGCAATATGTATGTAAATTTTGGCTGACCTAGTTACAATAGTAAATAATAATTGTCAAGAAACATTTGCAAAATATGGTTGCACCAAAAAAAAAAAAAAAAAATGTAGATATATTTTTGTTTTATTTTAAATAATTTCTTGAATTCAAAGGGAAATAAAGCTTCTATCTACTGTTTTTTAATAATTTAATATTTTGAGAATATTTTATTTTGTACTAAATGGTTTGAGAGAACACCTATTCTTTGAAAGCTTAAGAATAGAGATTAACTTACAAACTATTTAAAATTAAATAATTATAATATAATAATAATAATATAATAATATTTTATTATAATATACCGTACACCATTACTCCTTTAACGCAAGCATCAAGTTGACCACGTTTTCTGGTGTTAGCTCTTGGATGCCAAGATACACACACGTCTCAAGCCTCCATCTATATGCAACGTCACACTGAAACACAATATGCTTAGCATTGTCTGGGCTGGTGTCGTACAGGGCACATATATCCAACTCCGCCTTGCCGAAACGGTTTAAGTAATGGTTGAAACAACCGTGGCCCGTTAAAAACTGACCTAGGTGGAAAACCGCCTGCCCGTGCTGTCTATTCATCCATAACCTTACGTCCGGGATAAGCCGGAAGATCCATCTGCCCTTTTCAGCCGTTGCCCACTCTACCTGCAACTTGTTGATCAGAGCCACTCTCGCATCCTCGCGGATTTCCCCAGAATGTATGGCAACTCTTTCCTCTGCAAGAAGGAGTAGCAGTGGTATACCTGAAATTATCGCCGCTGCCGCATAGAATGTGGTCCTATAATAGCAGACGACTCTGAGCATAGTTCTGCGAAGAACTCGTGCCAAATTCTCCATGCCCTTCTTAACCATTGTAGCATACCAGATAGGTGCTCCATATAACAACCTAGATAATACCACACTGGCCAAAATTCTCCTATTATTTTCCGAGAGTCTCTCGTATTTAGAAGCATGTAGGACAGCTGTTTACCTGCCTGAGCTGCCCTTCTAGCTCTGAGTGCTACCGGAAATTCAGTCGGGCGTTTACCTGTATACCAAGATACTTGATACTTCCGGTTGGTTAGCATTATCAGCTCCGTTTTGTCTACTGCTAATTCAAGGCCGTTCTCGCCCATGCAATGTTTAACTGAACCGAAAGCCTCCTGTAGCCTCTCCTCTAGAAAAAGAATAATTCGGCTGTTGCCACAAAATTCACATCGTCTGCGTACGCAAAAAACTCAACGTCCGTAGGCATGGAAATCTTCAGTAGACTGTCATAAAAGAAGTCTGGACCGACCACCGACCCTTGCGGCACTCCGCAACTCACCGCAAAACTCTGGGTGCCTTTGACAGGCCACGTCGCGTTAATACTGTGGCTGGATAGATAGTCGCCTGTTATTTCCTGTAGGTATGCAGGAATACTATATCTATTTAGTGCATCCTTTATCCTAGGCCACGGTGCACTGTTAAAAGCATTTTTAACATCAAGAGTTAGGACGCCTACAAATAGGTTATTTGAGCTGACTCGTCTTTTGACGCTTACCAGCGCACTTACCAGGCACATCAATTCGTCCACTGTTGACCGTCGTTGTCTGAACCCGAACTTCCTATCAGAAATGTCGTTTATCGCATTAAGATGGTCCCTTAGTCTCTGGACTATGATTTTTTCAAGGAGCTTCCCACATCCATCAAGCATACATAATGGTCTGTATGATTAGGGCTCCTCTAGTGGTCGTCCCGGCTTCGGGATTAAGACAAGATTGGCAACCTTCCATATAGTTGAATATTTCCCCTCCTGAAAACACTTGTTGTATTTACTAGTGAAGCGCCTCGGTTCTGCCATTACTGCTGCCTTGATTATCTCATTAGGAATATTATCGAACCAGGCGCCTTTCCATTGGCATATTTGTAGCTGTCGCAATGATTTCATCAGCTGTGCAAGTTACATCGCATACTAACCGTACAGGAACTTGATGTACTTCTGCTGACGTACTTCTTGATTTTGGAAATAGCGCCTCAATAATTCCCTCCAGCCTCCCAGGTACTTCCATTCCCGGTATGGTTCTCCTTGGTCCCAGCTTCTTCATAACAATATGATATAAACGACCCCATATGTCCTGGTTAACGGTCTTTAACAACTCATCCAAACATTTTTCTTTGGAGTTTCTGATTTCGGATACCAACTCCTTTCTCCTGCTCTTAAATATTTCGTGCTCGGTTATGCAATTTGCTTCCCTATGCCTTTTCCTCTTCTTTTGGTAGACACGCCTGCTCTAAAAACCGCCTTTCTCATTTCAACCACCACGGCTCTGAATTTCTCATGCTACTACCCGGCTGGCGGTTCATACAAGAGTCTGCCAATTTTAAGAGCCATTTTATTAGTCCTGCAGCCTGCTCTTCCGCAGATGTCCCATCCGAAAAGCTCAGGGCATTGCGGGATTCCTCGCTCCTCAAGATTTCGTAGAGTTTGGATGTCTCCAGGCTACGGATTGCCTAGCCGCGATTTTCTCTCGTGGAAATTGCTGCGTTTTGTTTGCTAGTGCCGAATTCAAAGCAGATATAATGATGCAGGCTTAGCGACTCATTCAATACCTGTCAGTTAATGTCCCTGCATAGCTGATTCGATGCAAAGGTGCAGTCTATAAAAGATTCTGACCCTCCTTTAGTAAAAGTTGGCTTCTTGCCCCGATTTACCACGAGTCCAAAAAACAATATAAGGTCCACCAACGCCCTCCCTTTTTGGTCTTCTTTGTTACCGCCCCATTCGGTAGACTTGGAATTGAAATTCCTAGCTACTATGACTAGCGGCCCTGATACTCCCTCGCGCTAAGCTCCAACTTGACCAGGAAGTTTTTAAATTCGGTATGTGTGATATTCGGGGACCAGTAGCAACTGTAGATCATAGTGCCATGTACTCTAATCCATCTAAAGCTAAGCTCGCGAGGTCCAAACTCGTCTATAACAATGTTCCGCAAAGCAACGACAGCAGCACGTCCGCTAGAGTCCGCAAACCATCCGTCTGCCTCCTTCGCTCACCAGAATTATGTCCGCACGCTCCTCCTTTGCCGTGTGCAACATGAGGTCATATGCAGCACGACACGCCCCAACGTTTATTTGTAGGAACTTCAGCAACTGCTCCTGTCAGTCCCCGTGGCACATGAAGTAACTTTACCCTCATCTTCCGTTAATGGTATCCTCCTCTTCGGTTCCGCCAAGCGGTCTTCTTGTATATCGAGCTTGAACGCTTCCACGGCCTCTTCGCTAGCTCCACATCTGCTCGAAAAGTAACCTGCTCGGCCGCATCACCGGCAACAATTACTCCTATCAGTGCCCCGGCAGGAGCTGGCCACATGCCCTGAGTCCAAGCACCTAAAACTTCTTAGTGGGTGCTCCCTTACGCTGCAGTAAACTAAGCCTACTCGCAGTCTCCCCTCTTGGAGCAACCTTCAGGCCCTTTCCTTCGGGATTGAAGCTGTTACCGCTTGTCCCCCTCCGAACATCTTCCGTAGCCTAATCGCCTTGACTTCCGAAGCACCTACCATGACTTCCCTCCGAATTGCTTCTGCTACTAGTATCAGCTGTAGTCACTTCGTCCGGATCCCTGATTTCAATTATAACGTTTTTCGAAGTCGTCCTTACTGAAATTCCCGGCCCCATGAACCTCTCTATCTCTAGCCTAACCATGTTCGCTGCCTCTTTGTCCCCATTTACTTCGATTAGAAGGTTCCCATTTTTGGTATCCCTCATTTTTAAGATCCTCATCCCTGTTACTTCTGAGCTGGCTTTTTCCCTGAACTTCTTAAGTAGCTCTAGGTATTCGCCTCGCCTCACTATTATCGCTATAGGCCTGGTCTTTTTTCTTCTGGACTGAGCTCGGTCTTTCTTATCCCCATCTGTCCTCTGGGCTTCCTTGTTTTTCTTAGTAATCCTTACCACTTCGGACCACACTTGCGGTGTGCAGATATTTTCTTGCCAGTCCGACCATTCGGCAAGTGCTTTTAGAATTTCATTTTGCCCGTTCAGCCTGCTTTTAACTTCCAACAATGCCTCCATCACCCTCTTCTCCGTTGCTTTGATCTGGACCACCAATGATTCTTCTCTCTCCTTAGTTGTTTCGCCCTTACATTGAGTCTGATCGAGTTTGGCTTGTTCTAGTTTCGCCTTTTGCGCTCTACCCTTTCTCAGAATCACCCTAATATCCGATATCGTTTTAAATGTCTCGCAGATTTTTGCAAAGTTCTCTTTGTATCTTTCCGTTTTTGTTATTTTTAGGCTTTCAGCCATGGAACTCAACTCAACCGCCATTCTACTAAACAACGTGTTTTCCTCCTTTTCCAGTACTACGATCATATTTTCGTTGCCTATATCTCTCAATTTGCCAGTTTCCGTGATCTGTTCGGGTTGGGTTATCATTTGGTTTATTCATGAAGTTCACACGAGTGAGCATTATCGGATCGTTACATCACGGTAGAGCAGCTTACGGTGGTAGAGTTAGTAAATTAGTAGCCTTACGACAGACAACTCTCGGAATCGAAGTTCATCGAGCCCGGCTACTCAGTGTCAAGTAAGTCCCAATTACGGCCATGAAGGATTGAGTGGGGCCAATTAGCAAAAGCTGCTGGAGGTACCCAGTCTTTTCGTCTGCAACTAACCAAGGTAACAAACGGCCTGGCAGTTTTTAAGGGTAGCCGTCCCTTGTCAGTACCAACTAATTAAAGTCAGTACTAACGATCCGATACCAACTAGTTAAGCCAGTACCGGCGTTTGGAACTGCTTCGTCAGTCCTCAGTCCATTGACCTGTCCAACATAGGCAACCCTGCTGGGAGTATAAAAAAACTCCCGTTGGCATAGCTTTCCAGACTGTGGAGAAACGCAAGCCCCCTCACCACACCACGACAAAGTGAGTTCCTTAAGGGGCAACATAACCTAACCTTTTTTTTTTTATTAAACCGACGGGATCGTGTCAACATTACTACCCCGACGCTGCCATCATTTATTGTTCTTAAAAATTTACAATTTACAAACAATCCAATTACGATGATTACAAAAATAACATGACTACTGAACGGGTCAGGTGCGTAAAATAATATTACGGGCGTCTGGACACCAAATTAATTAATGTGCTTTTATTTACAGGTTTATGTTTGTTGGTATGTGTATTTGTATATATGTGTGTGGTATATGTGTGCTTATAAACTAGGAAATAAGTAGGTAATTAAATAAAATGGTAACTAAAAATGGTAGGTAATAATTAATGTTGCTGTATTGCTAGTACAAGTAAATAATAACAATAATATAAATAATAAAAATCACAGCAACACAGAA
Organism: Pemphigus obesinymphae; assembly: GCA_025469235.1. Lineage (NCBI taxonomy): Eukaryota > Metazoa > Arthropoda > Insecta > Hemiptera > Aphididae > Pemphigus > Pemphigus obesinymphae. Next base: position 2,679 of record JAIPRL010012227.1, on the reverse strand, counting down.
TATATAAATATAATAATAGGTACTCACAAACAATGTCGAGCGCAGACTGGCCAGCCGCAATACCTATCCTAAATAAATAAAATAACACATACACAGAAAATAAAATTTTTTTTACCCCATTCATAACTAAGATACAGAATATAAAAATAAAAGTATCTGAACTAAAATACAAAATTGATAATTGGTTAAAAATCAAAAAAATTTTCAGATTAAAATGGTTTAAAATTTGTGAAATCTTATCATTCTCAACACAATGTTTTAGTCTATAGTTGTATTTTATTTTATTTTTTTTACATTATTATTAATTAGTTACACATGTTTTTATTGATATATGATTGTTATTTTAAATGATAAGTTACACGGATAAAATATATATTATATAATATAATTTAACATTATCTTTATATGTATTTATAGCATCCCTGTTAATTCAATATAATATATTTATTTACGTTGTGTACAAGCTATTATAAGTACTTTAGTTACAACATATTATATTTTTAATGACAACCAATATTATTGTTTATTCCATCGCTTTAAAAAAAAACTTTTTTTTTTCATCAGACGAAATGTGTACATATTTGTATAAATCAAATTTATAGTCAAAGTGCGTATATTACATAGAATAGCAATGAATATTACTAAAATATACCACCATTATTGTTTGTGACAATCTTAATTAATCAATCGTTTCAATTTCAGATACATACTCTAATTTCTATACTTAACTTGGATATTGCATTCACTTGGAAATCATGTCTAGTTAGGTGGTAAGTACCAATATATTGAACACCAAACAATTAATATTTATAAAAAAATCTATAACTATTTATCCATATTGAGTTTTACACTTTATCAGACTATATTATTTTGTATAGATTCATTTATAAATATACATTAAATATCGTGTCCTTTTGAAATCACATACTACTATTTTACACCAGAATAATTCTGAAATAATTGTGAAACTCATGTAGACTATAATATGATTTGAAATTACAAATTAACCTTTAATTTTAGGCAATATTAAATACCGTAAAATTCGTTAACCTACATTTAAATGCCAATAATTTGACTGCTATGACAAGAAAAATAGTTGCATTAAAAATCAGATCTGAATGGTTAATGAAAACAATTACGGAACTCATTTATAACCAAGTAAATAATCTTAAACACATAGATTATAAAATATGAATTTTTTTTTTATTAAATTGTATTCTTTAATATTATCTAATACGTAGGCATTGAATAAACCAGATTATACCGAGGTATATGCTAAATTATTTGCTATGGTGATCAAGAATCAGAGGTTTAATAAACAACTCGTTAATTCCAAAAAAACATTTTTGACACTTTTAGTACCACAGTGTCGTAATTATTACTATATAGTCATAAAACGAACACTGAAGTAATATTAACTTTTTAATCTTCTGGACGTACTAATAATATACTGTTTATACATATTTTTAAAGATACCATCGCAATATATCGATGTTAACCATTATGAAAGGCACCTTTTGGCCAACTGCAAGTATGTTTTTAATTTATAATATATTCGTTATGTATAGCTAAAATGATTTATATATTGTTTTTTTTTTTTAATGAAACGGTTAATTATAGGTTTATTGCTGAACTTTATAATCAAGGAATTCTTTTAGAGAAAACTATGAGATCAATAATAAATGAATTATTAAAAGAAACTGGTCATGTTCAAGTACATTGTCTGTGTTTCTTATTGAAATCGGTTTGTCCAAAGTTGGCCAAAGTATAAAAATCGAAATTTCGCCTATATTTTTTGTTGTATTACAGAAATAGTTTAATAATTTCTAGACTTATAATATGGCTAATGCACTCGAATATCTGGAATCGTTACAAAACCAACCTTCTGTGGATGAACTGCCTTTGAAATCGTTGATAAATGATATAAAATGTTTGCAATGTAAATATTGGGCTCCGGAAAGTATGAATATGAAATATTTGTATTCATAATTTATCAAATGAAAATTTACTTAATACGATATTGTATATTTATTATATTATATACTGTTAATATATTAGACGTCAAAGAAATAATCGTCGAGGAACAACCCCAATCGAACAGTACAACTACTTTAACGAAAATCGTCACGACTCCGGACGACAAAATTCCGACGGCGGAATACATTTATGACGAGTGTAATAATTTACTCGTTAATTTTTCAACTTTCGGTGAAGTTGATGTACGTGCGATATGTATTAGTTTTGTATAATTTATTTCGATTTAGTCGTTTGATGTCATTTATATACAATTCAGTCGATAAAATTGTTTAAAACGTGTAAATAGGAGGTTAAACAGTTATTGACACCTACCGTAGAATCGTTAGAATCGTTGCTACACTACGATCAAGTAACCTTTGTCGTGTGCATGATCCTTGTGGCGATAGACCCTGACAATTTTGAAATTCGAAAAGATGCTGGAAAGATTTTGGCTAGTCTCGTTAATACGAAATTGTTGTCAAGATATCTAGTTTATATAGGGTATTATTTATTGATACATATAATAACAATAATAATAATAATAATAATAATAATTATTATTATTATTATTAATTAGAAATTTATTATTTTATAATTTTACTTGGTTCCGCTATTTTAATGTTTTACTATGGTACTATTTTAGATTCGATAAAGTAATGCGTG
>JAIPRL010012226.1:0-12320 GCA_025469235.1 Pemphigus obesinymphae | reverse complement strand
AGTATCGCCTTTTAGATGCATGTAATAATGTACATAATTTTGATTTTTCCTTTGATTCGCAATATAAACTAAAAAGTATAATAATGAATAGTAGTTAAACTTACATGTACTAATTGCATATATATATATTATTTTTTTCCTTCTTTTCTCTTTTTTCTTTTTCTCTCTCTTTTTTCCTTCTGTTTAAATATCTAATACATAAATCAATGTTGTATAATATTTTGTAAAACTTTAATAACTGTACTCATTATCCCTTTGGGGTGTTGAAAACTTTAAATAAATAAAATTTTAAAAAAATAAGTTATAAGTAATAATTATATCATAGGTAGTTACTATTTATATTGTTAATTTTGACTAAATAATGTATGCTGTATAGCAAATATATCCGTTTCCACCATTTGTATGTTATACTAAATCTCTATTACTTATTAAGATAGGCTACGTATTCATTATCAATTTGATTATGCGAAACTTTTTATGTTTGTTATTATTACATATTTATGGAACTAAACAATATATTACCCAACGTTTTTCAGGGAATAAATTTATTATTTTAAAAATATGATGTATGAACAACAAATAATCTATCAAATGATTCAAAATAGGTATAAAGTATTCCTTATGTTTTTGTCAGAGTTTTAATAATAATTTACATCTCAGATATGCAATAGGTAAGTTCAAATGGATTCGAAAACTTATTTGAACATTATTCAGATATATTAGGTAGATCAATGTCATCAATGAATATGTTTTCAACAAAATATCAATCTTTTTGATTATTTTAATCTTGTATTTAAGTTGTGATTGTGTTTTTATTCTTACCCTCATTATTAACTCTTGAGTTATAGAATTCTAAAAACAAATATTATACGATATAAAATCATGTACTATATTACCTGTTTGTTTTTTTTTTCATGGAAATATTTAATTGGAAATTTATAATAGGTGCAGTATAATATTAGCATTCTAATATATAAATAATAAATTAATTATTATATTAATAAAAAAATTTCGAAAAAACAATGTAATTATGTAAGCGAATTACATTTACCTACATTCACATTGTACAATTTGATTAATTATTGGGCCTGAATATGTTGGATCATTTGATCTATATGCTCCATGAAAATCTTGTTTGTTTTTAGTATATTGATTTTTTAGTATTTTTTTCTAATTTAAAACTATTATAGTAGTAATTATTTAGTGAATAGTCATATTTCGTTTTCCCGCAAATCAAAGATATATGATTATTATCTATATATAAAGTTGTGATACAAATACTGAAGATAAATTTTGTATATTATAATTAAATTAATCGGCGACCGCAAAAGCGAAAATCGTGTCATCCTAAACTGCTTTTTTATTAGGTATTTCGCTACCTCTGTACATATTATGAAAATTATCCATTTCACTACTTTGAAAAATTGCATGTACCTATATAATAATACTCGTATAAACGTAAAAGGAATATTAACTATTATTTTTAATTATGTGTTTAAGTTATGATTGTGGTTTTTTTTTTACCTTTAAATACCATGTCACTTATATCTTTTGAAACTAAAAACAAATATGATATGATATAAAATCATGTAATATATCATTTGCTTGTTTTTTTATTTTTCATAGAAATAATTGAAATCATTAATTGGAAATTTATAAGAGGCACAGTAAGATATTAGTATTCTAGTACTGTTTAACAATATTTATATAGTACCTATTAATACGTATTGGCGAGTACTGATGATCAATATTAACATTTTTCAAAGAACAATGTAATTATGCAGGCAAATTACATTTACCGACATTCATGTTATTCAATTGGACGAATTATTAGGTCTGACTATGTTGGATCATTTGGTCTTATATTCTATGATAATGTTGTTTGTTATTAGTATATTGCTTTGTCGATCATATCTACTTTTTTCATCTAGATCATCGATTTATTTCCATGCTCTTAGTCTGATCTTATTTGTTATCTCTAACCAAGTGGAATGTCAGGAGGACAGAAATCGATTTGTTCCGAATTCATAGTATTGCTGAATTTAATCTTTTTACTGATGTTACTTTGAGATGGTCGGAATCGTATTTATTACTGAAATATTTAGATCATTTACTGGATTTGATAACATTATGATTTTGCGTTTTTCCATTCAACAAAGGGGTTTTTTAAATGTAAACGCGTGTTAATTCAATTTTAAGTGCAGAATTGTCATCTCTGAGAAGTGTTTAATTGCTCTATTTGGGATGACGTCTTGACTAGATACTTTATTATGAGGTATGCCATTTATTAAGCTAGTAACTTTTCTGAGAGTATGTAACGGACAGTATTTTTTGAGGAATTGTATTGAATCAGTGCTTTCTCATCCTAATATTAAAATAATAGATAAATGCATTGACCTTAGAGGGTATCCACAATAATTTCAGATTTAATTTTTAGGTTATATATCAGTCCTTGTAATCCCTTGATGGAAGGGTGCATGGTTTATTTATTTATAAATCAATTATTGAGTTTTTAATACTAATAATATTAGTAATAATACTAGTCATACTTATTAGTATTATGAATAATTTGGTCATAATTAAGAAAAGAAGGAATTTCATTTTTTTTCCTTGTGGATTTTCTTGTTTGTGTTTTTTTTTTCATTCATATCAACTAAATATTGATTTACAGTACAGTAAATGGTTGGTTTTATCAATAACGTCATAATTTGTTGTATTAAGGATGTTAGCTAACATTTGTGTTATAAGTTCTAATGATTATTAGGTATTTATAATTACATTAAAAAATATATCTAATATTATCATCCAACTCAAATAATTAGTTTATATTTTATCATATCATTACTAGTTACTGAAGAAAGATCACTTTTAAATTAATTAAAATGTCATAATATTATATAATATTGCATATTGCTCAGTGAGTGTGTATTCATATGTACGTATTTTATAAATTACTTAATAAGAATATTAGGTTATCATATAATAGTGTAAGAAACTATAAAAATATAATTATGTCTATATAAAAATGACCAAGTGCAATGATGTCATATGGATTTAATAAAATTTGTATTTGTGCATGAATATCAACTTTTCTTTTTAATAATAATAATTTATAATTTGCTTTGATGTAAATATTTTAGTTAAATGGAAATATCTACTAAGGTTAGTATAATATTACAATAATAACCCATATTTAATTAATTAACATATGATATAAATACTGAAATATAATTGACAAAATTATATCCAAGTGCATGTATTATAACAATACTTATCAATAGGATTATAAATACAAGTATGCATGTGTAATTTATTAATTATTCATTCTATATTAAATTTATGTTATATTATTATAAAAATTAATTGTTGGTAATTGATTCATGATACATTATTTTATTGTGAAAATTTGGATTAATTTTTACTAAAAGAGCGACTGATATATTTATCAAAGTAATTCTAATATGAACTCATATTATTTGTATAATTATTATAACCTTTTATTGAAGTTTTTAATACAATATTATGTAAATTTTTCTAATAGAAATTATTAAAATTATATTTTTATATTCATATTTGAATATTAATACCTTGTTTTTTGGTAAAATGCTCTTTAAAAATATAAATAACAAATAATATTAAAAATATATCTATACTAAGTAAATTAAAACTAACAAAACTGTTAGGTTATATAGTGTATATTTTTATGGGGTTATATAAACTAATTATTAAATGCTAGTTACATTAAAAATTGTTTAAAATTATTGTTAACTCAAATGACTTAAATTTGTGTAAATATAATATTAGTATAATCAACTTGATATAGTGTTATATAATATTGTATATTTATAAATAATCTGTATAAAACTAAGGGACTAAAATTGGCACTGTACCCAATAAATGATCATTTATAGATACATGAATCCGTGTTATATAAAATTAATAAGATTATTATTTGGTCCACGTAATTTTCATTTTACCGAGAATAATTTAATGATGCATGTGTAATTAATTAATTATTTATTCTTTATTAAATTTACGATATATACCTATTTATAAAAATTAATTGTTGGTTATTGATTCATGATAAATTATATTATTGTGAAAATTCGGATTAATTTTTACTAAAAAATCAACTGATATATTCATAAATGTAATCCTAAAAAGATCTTATATAATTTGTATAATTATTACAACCTTTCAATGAAGTTTTTAATACAATGTTATGACACCTTTTCTAACAGAAATTATTAAAATTATATTTTTATATTCATATTTGATTATTAATACCTGGACTTTCTCTATATGGATCTTTAAACAAAGTAATAAGAAACAATATTAAAATATATGTACGTATATTAAGTATATTAAAACTATTTACATTAAAAATTGTTTAAAATTATCGTTAACTCAAATGACTGAAATTTGTGTTGATATAATATCACTATAATCACCTTGTTATAATAAAATAGTTTTATAAAATATTTTATATTATTATATTTATATGTATATTCTATAATATTCTGTATACAATTTTGGAGCTAAAGTTGACATAGTACTCTATAAACTATCATTTATATATACATGAGTCCGTGTTATATAATATAATATGACATTAGATTATTATTTGGTCCACGTATATTTTCATTTACCGAGTACATTTTTTTGATAATAATCTATTATGAAATTATTAGTCGCAACCAGGGTTGGGCAGTAATCAGTTACATGTATCAAAGTTACATAACCGAGTTATATTTAAATATTGTAACTTGTAAACAGTTCCATCATTTCAAGTAACTTTAAAATGTAACTCGTTACAATAAGTAACTTTAAAATGTAACTCGTTACAATTTTTATTGTATGTTTTAATTAATGTTGCATCTAAATAAATAATTGTAGGACCTATATCAATAGCAGGTTGTTTTATACTTATTATATATAAAATTTTTGAAATGATATATTTTGAACTTATGTAATTTTTGACGTTAAAAAAGTGATATATTTACGTAATCATAATTGAATGTCAGTCTTAATTTTGAAGTTATAGCGATTTTAATATCTAAAATAACATATTTTACTCTACATTTGCTTATCATAAGAGCAGTTTTTAAATAATCGAACGACAATGCCTGTTATTTATTTAACGTAATATAAGTACCAAAAATATACTATGATAATTCAATACTTATACCCGAAATGCACTGATTATTTTTTTGTCCTGTTATTTATCTCTATTTAGACTCATTTTGATACAAAAACACAACTTCAAATATATTATATTAGATATAGTAAAAAATATGATGATATGATATAAAATCATGTAATATTTCACTTGTTTGTATTGTTTTTTTCATAGAAATAATTAATTGGAAATTTATAATAGGCACAGTAAGATATTAGTATTCTAATACTGTTTAACAATATTTATATAGTACATATTGATACGTATTGGTGAGTACTGATAATCAATATTAAACATTTATCAAAAAACAATGTAATTATGCAGGCAAATTACATTCACCGACATTCATATTCAATTGGCCTAATTATTGGGTCTGACTATGTTGGATCATTTGTTATTTTATTCTATGATAATTTTGTTTGTTTTTAGTACATTGATCTGTCGATTATATCTACTTTTTTCATCTAGATCATCGGTTTATTTCCGATTTCCTAATTTGGAATTATTAACTAATTACTCCAATAAGCTACTGTTTCCAAAACTTTCTCTTCAATACAATTTTTTTCCCACCTTCCGAATAAGATCTGATATATATAAATGGCATGAAAGTATCAATTAATTCTAGTGGACTGTTCAATATCAATTTTTTCAAAAGTAAGCCTTAGTTTCTTACACTGACAAATACTTTTTCAAAATATAGAAAATATGCATTTTCTTCTTCTTCTTCTTTATTTATAATGTTGTTAGATAGTCACTTAATTTGAAAAACTGGAATGTGATGATGACGGAAATCGATTAGTTCAAAATGTATACTTTTACTGAGTTTTATCATTTTACTAATGTTACAATGAGACGGTCTTAATAGTATTTTTTATTGTAATATATAGATGTTTTTCTGGTTTTGGTATCATTATAATATTTACGTTGTTCCTATCTAGAAGAAAGTTTTTTAAATATAAACACTTATTAAAATAATTTAAAGTGCAGGATTGACCTCTCTGAAAATTGTTTAAGTGCTTTATTTTGTATGACGTCTTGAGCTAATACGCTTTTATGAGGTATGAACTATTTATTTATTTGGTAATTTCCCTTTGACCAATCATTGTAGCGACCCAGTAGTCGAAACATAAAGTTGACGTCCACTCGTGTCGGACACGACGTTGACACTTCTACCTTTGATTGATGAAGTTAGTGGTCCACTTTCCGTCGGTTCTTCGTAGTTTATGTATGAGTTTTGGAAATAAATAAACATTTATAGATCTCGTTGAAGTAATAACTTATATCACTAATTAATTTTATTTAACTAAGGTAAAAATTGCAATATATAAACTATTTAACCTATTTTAATTTAGAAAAAATCCTGTACACGAATAGCTGATTAGAAGGAATTTAGAAATATATTACCCTAAATAACATATTGACTAAGGCGATGTTAATTTTAATAGCAACGTCATGCATAGAATCTACTCAAAAATTCAGAGGTCTAAAAGATAAATTATATCTGGGGATTTACAAAAGCTCTACTATATTTACAATAGATCTGAATATGGCTATTTATGGAGTACTTATGTAGTATGTACAAATTGATCAGCATATACACCAATTAACTGTTCTAAAGTATAAGTATCAATTGGGTTGAAAAATGTTATAAACAATTTACGGATATAATAATTATACGCTCTAAATGATAAATTATTATATATTTTATAATTATATAATTTAAACATCAGGTCGTCAGATTTAGCTTAAGAGCAGGAGACAATTTGTAATTGGTTGTAAATAATACAAATTTAAAATTTTTGAACGTATATCTTATTAACAAGAAAAAAAACATATTGTAAGAATTGTAATTTGTAAATAATTGTACAAATATCTTACCATAATTTCCTCCTTATATATATATATATTATAAAAAAATGAATTATATTTAGTTTAACTCAATTATTTTGTTGTATTTTTTTAAATTTAATTAGGAAATTTTTAAGATATCTTTCAGAATTTTTAGATACTTAAATTTATATTTTAAAGGGTATTTCTAAAATATATTTTTTTAGCGTTAAATCTGAGCCCTATTAATATATATAATAAAGGTATACTTTTTTTACGTATCCAATAAATAAATTTTATATATTTTTACATAAAATATACTTATACAAAAAAAAATTTTTAATGATTTTGAATTATATTAATTTCAATTTATAGGTTATTATATTTTTGAAACTCTTAGTATCGTTTGAGATTTGATTTATGCTTCTTTGAGATTATCATTACTTATCTTAAGAATGTCAATATACATGTATTCTAATTTATATCAACTTTTATTTTTAATTATAATCAGTTATAATTTTCTTTGATGTAGATATTTTAGTTAAATGGAAATAACTAATAAAGACGTGTTAGTATAAAATTACAATAATGACCAATATTTCAATTAAATAATATATCATATTATAAATACTAACTTATTATTGACTAATTTATGTCCAAGTTCATATATTATAAGAATTTTTATTTATAGAATCATAAATACAAGTATGCATGTATAATTCATTAGTTATTGATTCAATGTACATATAACTTACCATAATATACTGATGGTTTATAGCCTATAAATAAATAAATTATATTTAGATTATCCGAATTATTTAGTTTTTTTTCTTTCATTTACACGACGTTACGAGCCCAACACATTAAGTGAAAAAAAAAATATTAATATAGACAATAAATATTAATAATTATGATAGTATTATGAGGTAAATGTATAGAATAATATGTATAATATTAATAATTAATATGTATTAATTTATTTACTAATATTGCTTTCAGATATTCATGATCGTATTTATTACTAAAATGTATAGATCGTTTTTAGATTTTGGTATCATTATGTTATTTACGTTTTTCCATTCCATAGGGATAGTTTTTTACATGTAAACGCGTGTTAAAAAATATTTTGTGTGTAATTATTTGTCCTCTCTGACAATTTTTAAGTGCTCTATTTACTATAAATTCTTGACCAGATGGTTTTTTATGAGGTATGACTTTATTATGTAGTAACTTTTCTAAGGAGAGTGGCGGATTGTATTTGTCGAGGGATTGTATTGAGTTATTGATTTCTCCTTCTAATATTAATATAATATGTAGATTCATTGATGTCGTAGGATGTCTACAAAAATTTCAAATTTAATGATTGTGTTTTTTAATAGTCCTTGTTATCCCTTGAGTGCTTTTTATTTTTAAGTAAATTATTGAGAATTTAATACTAGTAATATTAGTTATAATACTAGTAATACTTAGTTATACTAATTAATATTTTGAATCATTTGGTCTTAATTAAGAAAACATCTAATTTCTTTCGTTCTCCTTATGATTTTCTTGTTTGTTTTTTATTTTTTTTTTTCCGTACATTTTAACTAAATATTGATTAAAAGGCGAGCTAAAATACAGTAAATATTTGGTTTAGTTTTATGTAATCATGATATGGAATTTAAAATATCATTAGTTACTCCTAAAACATGCAAAATGAATTAAAAATATGTATTGTGGCTTATATGGTATATCACATATGACATACATATTTTTTATCATGTATTTTTTATTATTTTTGTTGTTTTACTTGTATATTGTTAAATAGGAAAACCCAATTGCAATAGAAACACTTTTATATCTCTTAAAGGTGTTACTGACGATTGTTAATTAGAATACCAATAGATCCTTTTATCAAAAATATTGTGTTCTATTGATAAGAGGCAAGACAGTATATTAAAGACTGTATCCAGAATACCTTGCTACTCATACTAACCAACAAAATATTATCAAACTAGTAAGAAAATCACAAAACCGGACGATAATATTCGTATTCAACTGATAAAATTGCTCATCCGCTTTTCATATTTTAACATAAAATTTATATTTCCAGCCATACGAGACTTCAGAAACTCAATTTGAACTAGATGACTACCAAATAACCTACCAAGACCTGTTATGAATACAAAAGGAACTAATAACATATTATTTATTAATTTTTAATTTTATTCGCAATATTAAGCTTTGTATTGCAATATTTCACATTTCCATTGTATGCATTTTATGGTCAATGTGGTGTAGCTTTAGTGGAATTGAGGATCTTGTTGAAGTAATAACTTATATCACTAAATAATTTTATTTAACTAAGGTAAAAATCGCAATATATAAACTATATTGCAGCCTATTTTAATTTAGAAAAAAACTTGTTTATAAATGGCTCATTGGGAGTAATTTAGAAATATGTGGCAATGTTAATTTAAATAGCAACGTCATTCAGAAATTCCACACAAAATTTAGAAATCTGAAATATAAATTATATCTGAAGATTTACAAAAGCTCTACCGTATTTATAATAGATATGAACATGGCTACTTATGGAGTACTTATGCAGTATGTACAAATTGACCAGCATAAACACCAATAAACTGTTTAAAAGTACAAGTATCAATTAGGTTGAAAAATGTTTTAAACTATTTAACGATATAAAAATTATATATTTTATAATTATAGAATTTAAACATCAGGTCGTCAGAGATAACTTATGAGAAAGACACAATTTGTTATTAGTTGTAAATAATACAAATTTAAAGTTCTCGAACGTTTATCCAATTAACAAGAAATAAAAACATACTGTAAGAATTGTATTTTATAAATCATTGTACAAATATCTTACCATAATTTCCTTCTTCTATATATATATTGTGAAAAAATGAATTATATTTAGATTAATTGAATTATTTCGTTTTGTTTTTTTCCATTAACATGACGGGACAAGCCCAATAAAATAAGTGAAAAAAACTTAATAAGATAGACAATAAATAATAATAATTATGATAAAATTATGAGTTAAATGTAAAGAATAATATGTATAATATTAATAATTATTTTATATTAATTTATTTGCTAATGTTGCTTTGAGATAGGTGAGTCGTCCTGGCACCCGTCAATCAAAATTTTGACTGCGGACCGGTTTCATTTTTTTGTAACCAATTTGTAATTAAATGTAACCATAAAATCCAAATTTGTAACCTAATACCTTAGCCGAAAAATCCAATCTTAATTCCGGGTGCTGGAACGACGTCGTCCTTGCACCCGCAAAACATAAATAATCGTCCTATCGACTCCGGACCGGTTTTATTTTTTTGTAACCGATTTGTAATTAAATGTAACTACAAAATCCAAATTTGTAACCTAATACCTTAGCCTGAAAATGTAATTTTAAAAGCCTTTTAAAAAAATTATTTTAAGACATTTTGCATAGGCAATTTTTTTTGCAGATGTCGAGCGCGGACCGTCTTTATTTGAGTTATTGTAAGATACCATCAATATTCAATAGTATTAATGTGCTACACATAATAATGAAATGGTGTAATTATAACTTGTAAGTTATAAGTAAGTTATTGGTTGTGGTAATAAATATATCCATATTATAATATACATATGTACATTGTACATATTATGAAGGAAAAAAATACCGAAAAATTAGAATCTAGGACGCCCCCCCCAAAAAAAAAAAAAAATAAATAAATACTCAAGGGAAAAATTCTCCCTAGGATTTCTAAAAATAGAAATATTTAACAATATACAAATGCACATTTTTACCTTAAAAATGTAGGTATTTTAGGGAAACAACTGGGAGAACGAGCCATAAAAAAAATTATATTATAGGGGGCATTGTCTCAGCCTAGGGGGAACGTTCCAATACTGAAAAAATATACCTAAATAATATTAATTTGTAAACTTAAAAATAAATAATTATAATATAGGTAGGTGATAATCAATAAAAGTACTAAAATATAAGTTTTTCAAGTTAAAATTAATTTTTTATTAAATAATTTATTTTATAACACCTACCTATTATGAGAAAATCAAATTTTGGAAATATTAAGTGGTCATCAATAAAATTTAAATATTGGATATTCAGTGTGTATGTGACATCACTGGTTCTCATGCGTTTTGGGCTACTGTGTTAAACTTCATTAGATATGTGCAAGTATATTTTAAATCAGATTGATTTTGCCCGCAATGTGCGACGAGCAACGCACATCACATATATAATATATTTTATATATATAATATAGTATAATATAATTATATTATATAGTTTTTTTTTTTAATATTTGACCTGTATAATACCCTACATAAAACCATTTACAAAGTACAAATTTATTAATTAAATTAATTAGCACTCTATTTACTCAATTAACGTGACAATATCGTCGAACGTTTGTGATGCCATTCTCATATATGATGGAAATAGAACTCCATCTTTCCGTAATTGAGGATAAAGATGGAAAAACTCTCCAAAAACGAAACGATTTTTGTATACAATATTAACTGTATTTCGATTTTTATTATTATTTTTTAAACATAAATAAATAAAATATAAAATATAGTTTTAAATTTTTATTAATGTATTGATGTATTAATGCAATACCTACCTATATTATTTCTATATAAGATATTCCTTGTTTTATTACCATGTTATGCAGTTACCTAAACTTGCAAACATTTTATATTAATATTATACTAAAATTGAGATTTTCTGAATATATAACAAATATTAAAATTAAATAATTATCAAATATTATAAAATATTGTCAGTGATATGCATTATATCATGTATACCTACAATACATATATGTTATAATATCTATTATTAATTTAAAAGTATTGTAACAAATATGTATTACATATTAATATACAATATATTGCAACATAATGTAATTATGTAATTATTACTAAAATATTTTGTACCCATTTGTGTTTTTAATTTGTATTTTTTTTTAACTTTCTCAAAATCTTTAGAGAAATTAAAAAAAATTTCTGATAATTTGAGGTACTACACGGTTTTTATATGGTATATTATGGTATTATAAAAACAAATAATAAAATACCGTATATTAACAACACTACCTATATATTACAATCAATGATAATACCTACACCTACTTCATACCTACTACACATATTTATGGGATAATTTATACTCCTATAATATATTATAAAATACCGACAAAATTGAATTAATTATGATCAAGGTAATTAATGTTCTGTAAATATGTATCTAGGGGCGTAGCGAAGTAATTTTTTTTTTTTTTGGGGGGTCAGTGTC
>JAIPRL010012225.1:0-12323 GCA_025469235.1 Pemphigus obesinymphae | reverse complement strand
CTCCTTCTGGTAGTAAATTCGTTAACAGAGAAAAAAAAATAAAAATAAAAAAATAAACATCATTGTAAATCCACTAGCTCCCTCGCTACGCTCAGAATCTAAAATCTATATAAATAATACCTAGTAATATTTTTTATTTGTCTAGCCAAACTGTAACTAAATTTACTCTCCAAGAATGAATATCTATAAAACTAAATTAAAATAATAATTATTAATTTAAAGTAAAATCAATAAATTTTACACAATGCTTAAAATATAAGAATTACCCGGCGTTTGTCGTTTGCGCATCATTAACCGTCCAGGTCAAAAATTGGTAGGTCGTTTGGGCATTGCACGTTTTAACAATATAACAGGTAGTACGGTGACATGACAATTCACCGATGATATCGCAGAAATAAATCGATAGTGGCATAATTCGTCGATAGTGGCATAGCGTGGGGCATTGAGATAGATAACTAGTTATTGTTAGTGGCGTGGGGAAATATAAGTACTGATAACGCTTATCGTTACTGTTATTATCATTATTAAGTGACACGTGTTAATAAATGTAACAACTAGTTAGTAAATAATTTATTAGATTAATAAATTATTATTCATAGAAAATTATTTAAAATATAAAAATGGAGAAATAAATCGTCAACAGTTTTTAAAAATTATAGGATACAGATTTAAAAGGATTTAGATTTAAAAATAATATTTATTGTAAATAGTTTTGTAATTTTTTTTTGTGTAATATTAACCAATACTATTAACGATTCTAGTCATTGAGATGAATGTTTTATATATATAATTTAAATAATTTCATAATTTTGTTTTTTTTTTTTTTTTTTTGTACCAATATTAACGATTTTAGTAAAACTGAGATAAATAATATAATTTCGTAATTTTTTTTTCTTTTTTTGGAATATTAACCAATTAATAACGATTTTGGTAAAACTGAGATATCAATTTTATCGATCTTTGGATATTTATATGTAAAGGTAGAATTTTTCAACAAGAGAAATGCGCAAACGACCTATAAAAAGGTCATTTTTAACAATAGCGATGCGCAAACGTCCTACGCCCGAATTACCGTGGTAAAAAAGTAATTTTCGATATTCTGATCCAAACAAAGGGTTAGTTGAACAATAAATAATATATTATTTTTATTCATTTGCATTAAGTAAAACCAAAAATTATGATTATTAAATTAATAAAATAATATATTTTACAGTAAGTAAATCAATACAAGATAGTAAGTAATAATGGTACAAATAATCTTAGAATAGTATTATTTATTTATTTTTTATTTATTTGTGTATGACATTTTTAAAATATAACTCGGTTATCATTACCACAATATTAAGTTTTATACGATATGATAGTGCCATCGATTATCAGAATTTATAAATATTTATTTATATACCAAATGTTTTTTTTTTAAATTATTATTAATAAAATTATATTATATAATAATTAATTAAATTTTTTTCCATATTTTCATATGATGTTTTTTTATAATTTCGGTTATAAATTATAACCAAGGCTATGTACATTTCTTTGCAAATTGTATATATAAATTAATATGTCCAAGATCCTAGGAGGTCAGTTTGTTTCAATGTTATAGCATCTAATAGAATTCGGCCATTTCAGTAATTAATTTTTAGCAAAGTTTTGTCAACTAAATTTCTTTTAGGAATAATATAATAAAATAATCTATTTCAAAAGGTACCTATTTATATTTTTATATGTCTATCCGAACTGTATCTATATGTACCCTTAGAGAATATATACCAAAAAAACTTTTAAAAATTATTAATCATTTACATAAATTAAAACCAAAAATTATCGTTTCTACATTCATAAATCAATTAATTTTATAGAAGAGGGTCTTTTCAGAGCAGGTAAGTAGTATTATAGAATTCTCGGGATACTTTTTATGGGTAGGAGAAGCATTGGTTATAGAAGGTATATCAATGTATAATATACTGAAACCCCGGTCCTTTTTTTATATTTTGTTATAATTCCGGAATAATTGGTGTTAGGAACACTATTCTAATGTAATACATTTTAGCTTGGCGGCATCTAAGTACGTAATTATTGTGATAACGATTATTCCCAGTATACACATATGTTGCAAATAATATACCTATATTTTATATTATGCCTTATTGAAATAAATATTAATAAAATTATATAATAATAATCAAAAATGTATTACAAATTTCGCATGTTATTTTTTTATAATATCCATTACAAATTATTAACAATGCTTTGTACATTTCTTTGTTATTTATGTACCTAATTAATATGTCCTAGGTTCTAGGAGGTTATTTTGATTAAAATAATCAATGAGGTTAAAACATTAAATAGAACTTTCTCGTTTCAATAAAAAATTTTTAACAAATTTCGTCCACTAAATTTCTTTAGGAAAAATCTATATAAATACTTAGTATTATTATTATTTATAAATCTATCTAAATTGTATCTACCCATTAATAATTTTTACCTTAAAAACTGAATAAAAATAATAATTTTAAGTAAAATTAATGATTTTTTTACAATCTATGAATTTCCTTATAAAAAAAGTAATTTATAATATTCTAATCGAAACTATGAGTTAATTTCACATATCAAATTAGATTAAAATCAAGTTTTTCAATATTGTTATTCATTTGCATAAAGTATAACCAATAGTTGTGGTTGCTAAATTAATAAATAAATTGATTTTACAGTTAAGAATATAAGAGAATGTAAGTAGTTAAATTACAAATTATTATAAAATAAATGTATACATATTTTAATATTCAAACTCTTAGATAGACTAAAATTCGTATGCCATTTTAAAAATGAACCTCAGTGTATAATTACTGAAATATTCAGTTTTATAATATATGATGGTGTCATAGATCATCAGAATTAATGTTATATACTGAAAGAATAATATTCAATAATACTGTTGCTGTCGCTTATAAAGTATAACCAATCAAATTACGTATTGAATTACTGATGAAAAATTTTACCATAATCTATATATATATATATATATGGTTTATATTATGTCGTCGTACGTAGTTTTTTTATTTATTTATTTATTTATTTATTTATTACAAAACGATAAAAAATATCTTATCAAAATGAAAGAACTTCATGAACAATGATAATAGATACACTTTGATATATATTATATGTAGGTAACTAATCGTTGATTAAATAAATCAAGGCGTAGCCCAAACCATTGAATCTAGGAATGCGAAGTTTAAATAGTATGATATATCTTCTGTGATATAGATATCCACTATGAAGAGATCATATGATATTTAACCCCCTAATTATTTGACTATTAGTTTTAACGTACTGAACCGCGGTATATCTAGAATATATCTCTGTACACCTACCTTCAGTTAACTAAGTCGTACCGAGCTAAACTATGTCCAAAATAATTTATGTTCAAGATAACCTAACCGAATGGGTTCCAACTTATTGTTATGTGCTTCAATGGATGAATATTTTAAAAATATTATTTGCTATTCTAAACACATTTAAAAATATTTGGAAACCGGTAGGGGGTTGTTTATTGGAATTGTTAAAGTGCATTTAGTTGTATTGGTAAAAAGCTCGGGACACCTCTGATGTGTAGTAGAGGGTACATAAGCGTAAAATATACTAAAACGCTCGGCCATTTTTATTTTATTTTTGATTTGGATATCACTTTGGCATTATTAGTATTGGGAACACTGTTTCAATGAGATACGTATTGGATCAGCAGTATCTTTTACCCCCCCCCTCTATTGTTATAGTGCATATAGTTTTAGTCAGTGGCGTCTAAGTCCGTATTGTTTTCAAAAATGTAACTTCGATGCCTCATTACAACAAATCTTATAAATTATAATCTATAATGTATAAATAATTCCCGAAAATAGTATCATATTGATATCTTTAGATGCCCTAAGATACCTACAGGATTAATAGTCGGTTGTGGATTGCTTTATAAACACAATATAATAAATGACATGAAATAAAGGTCTAGCTAGGTAAATAATAATTAATTGGAACTAAAGTTCCTGCACGGACATGTTTTTTGACCTAGCCCTCCCCTGTTCATTAATTACCGACCCGGTCCTACTTGCTCGAAAACTTCCCATAAAAGCCCGATCAAACCAGATCTGTGTATTTGTCATAAAGCCGTCCTGCCGTTCTGTCCCAACAATGACAACTTGAAAATATCCCAATTGGGTTCAAAAATGTTTCATTTGAAAAAACCTGGCTTAGCTCGGGTATTCATTATAAAATATCGAACTAGCCATACCCTATTTTGAGTTAAATTCGAAAATGGACAATATTTGATATTTTAATTATTTCTGAATATTCTCTGTTATTTTTCCTTTATTAAATTTAATTGAAACAATCTTATCTACCAATTCTTCCATCAATACTTGAAGATCACAATCGCCAAATTGCATTATGATGCAAATGATGCATTATGATTAACCATGATTATTATTTAATTTTGGTATGAATGAACAGAAGAATATTTCTGTAGTCTAGTCAAATTGGGTAACAAATCGAAACTGAGGATGTCAGTTGTCACTGGCCCGTGAATTTGCTAGCAATACTAAATTGTGATTGTAAAACGCCAAATAATAGCAAAATACATAGAAAACATAATATGGAACGTACACATGTGATATTCCCAAATTTTTACCGATCGGCAGCCCGAAATCGGTTTCATTTCTTACATAATTCAACGAGAACATCTATTTGACATTATTATTATTCAACATCATTAAACATTCAATAAATACGAGTATATTCATGCGATGTGGGTATTAAATAAGGCGAGTGTACCGATTGCGGTCATTTGAGTTTTATATTTTGTTTAAGATTAATTTGTATAATAAAAATAAATTTAGATAATTGTTTACCAATATTATTATTATTGTATAGCCACAACAATAATACTAAATTTAATTATTTTAGAGAAACTATTAAATACAATTTTTAAATTGATGAAATATGGCTAAAAATGAAAATTACCAAAAATTCTCAATTTGGAGAATATTCTCAAGAATATTCTAAAGAATGTCCTTCCAAAAGATTATTACCGTAATTTTACATCACTAGTGAGGACCAATCCAGGGTCCATGGAAACAGATTAATTAGTTGTATATTACAATGTATTTACATAATATTTTTAGATCAAATGTCACAATGTTTATGTAAGTACTTCATTTTATAGTATTCAGATTTAATATAATATTGTTTTTAGATTCTGTGCTAGGGAGCTAGTGTTTTACAATGATGTTTATTTTTTTTTCTCTGTTAACAAATTTACTACCAGAAGTAGTGCTCCGATCTTTACAAGCTTACCCGGTTTCCGGTAGCAAATTGCATCTAATTGGTACTTTTAAGAGGTCATTTTTTGTTTTTCTTAATAGTTTTTTAATGCGTAAGGAAAAACTACCAAAAAATTACGATTTCGTCAAATCCAGATTTTTCATATCTTCATAATTTCGAAAATAATAACTTTAAAATCTTGAAATTTATATCAAATATTAAATTTAGTAATATATTCACGATGATTAAAGAATTTTATATTTTTTTGCAATTTCGGGCTATTTATAGACATTTTAGTTTTCGAGGTTTCTAAGTCCTAAAAAGGGTAATTTTGGGTTTTAAGACCTGAAAATTTTATACAGCGTTTAATATACGTTACTCTAACTAAATTAAAAAAATCTCAAAAATATGTTATCATGATTTTTTTTTATTGTCGTTTAAATTTTTCGGACAAAATTATCAATTTTGAGGTATTTAAGTCTAAATAGTTGGTAAAATGAGATTTGAAGACCTGAAAAAATTAAACATAACGTTATTCGTGCATTTAACTAAATTAAAAAAAATCGACGGAAAAAAAGTAACTTAGATTCTGAGTGTATCGAGGGAGTCAGTCGTTTTACAGTGATGTTTATTTATTAATTTACTTTTTTTTTAGTCCACACACATTTCGCGCATATCTCTCATAGTAACTTTGCACCAATGAAATTGCCGCTTTTTATTTTTTTTTTTTTAAAAAAAGGCAGGAACCAAATTTGCTTTCGTAGTTTTATGCTATATGATAATATAATTAATATTAAGAGTTATGTATACTACACCGGAGCTACGCTCAGAACAGTTTTATTGAATGCAATACATCTAACAAGAGTATCCTGCCCAGTAGCCAAGTGCATCCAGCCCTACTGACACCCGACGACCGAAGTGCACCTTTTTTATTATTTATTTTCCTTATAAGTGCTATACATTCACACCTCGGAATTTTGATACCTAAATAATGGAATATGTTTGTGGTATTTAGACCAAAATTTGCATTTTAAAATTGTTTTGGAATTTTTTTTTTTCATTATATTAAGAGTAATGGGAAGTATGTACCTATATTATTTACCATTATCCACTGAATATCATTACATAGATTATTATTGAACAATAAATTATACTGTTCAGAATATTTATTATGTTTGAGGGTGGAGTTATTCTAAGCAAATATTTTTATTTTTATTTTATCAACTTGAATTTTTTTTCATTTTTCAAATCACAGATTAAAGATATATAATAATTATAATCAAACTCAAATAAAATAAAACTCCACATCACCCATAGTTCTTTAACTTTTTTGTAATTAATTTAAATTGCATGTTCATAAATTACATTCAAAATATTTTCGAATTTACGAAAATGTATTAATATTGCTTATATTTAACTCCTTATAATCGAGTTTTACAGTTTTAATGGGATCTTATAGGAAATTTCAAAATTTTCTAAGAAAATCTAATATTTAATATTATTTTAAAATATTTAAATCATGTCGATATCATTTATATTATTATTTTCTACATTTTTTTAAATATTTAAAGAAAAATGTATAATGTATGTATACAGAGTGATTATTTTTCATGAGCCACACTATATTATGTGTACAGGAAGTACAAATCATTTTTATAAAATATCTTATCCTTGTTTGTTAAAACTATATCAACTTATTATGCCTTACCTTATTTCGGAAATTCTATAACTTTGGAATAAAGCCATTACTAATGATAGGGACAATGACATAAACTAGCATTAAGAAAGTACAAGTAAATCTGACGAAGAAAAAGATCCAAAATACTAGCTTAGATGACATCCCTTTTGGTAATTTAATAACTTTGAAATTGAGGTAGCGCTAATGGTAGGAAAAACGGTGCAAACTTTTATATATAAATGCTAATATAGCATGAACATATACGATGAAAAAAAAAAAATTTAATTTCCGATGTCAGAGGTCTTTCATAAAATTTGTTCCCCTCCCATTTGAAATGACAATAACTTTGGAACGGCTTAATTACAAATAAGGGAACTTAAAACATAAATGTTTACAAATGAAGGAAAACAAATGGCGTTAATTCCGTGTGTCAACATTCTGAGGTAGGTTCGGGTCATGGAGCTTTAATTAAGTGAATTGCTGGAAAAACATTTAGATATATTAACTGTAGGTATATATATAGTAATTCCTGGTCAAATTATCCAATTTATTTTGAAATTTCGCATTGCCATAAGCATTGCAAATCGAGTATACAATTTTTTATAGTGAATTATTAAAACATTAAAATATCCAAATATTAATGAATAAAAATTCCCAATATCTGAAAATAATAATTTATAATATCCTAATATATATTTTTTATACTTATTATATCATATTAAATGTATCTAGTGAAATTAAAAAATGGAGAATTCGAAGATGTATCTAAAGATTGTAAGTAGATTCTATTGATTTCGTTTTATATTAAAATTCTGAAATGGTATTGAACTCTGGGTGTGTACTTACTACCAAGACACCTAGGTTTATTTAAAAATCAAACTTTTTCTTAGATTTTTCTAAATATGATACATTAAAATGGAACTTAAATATTTAAGTATTATTCAACAAGTATTTTAATCATAATATATTGTATAATGTGAATTGCTAATTATCAACTGTATTAACATATAGAAGAATGATAGATACATAAATGTATGATATTTTTATATAATAGCAAACATTTTTACGGATATCGTTAAAGTCGGTATATTTATCAAATTTAGAGAATGCTTATTTTCTCTTGTGATATTGTTTGATTTTATCTTCTGATGTATCTATTTTTTTCATGATTCAGTACGATATTTAGGTTTTTAGATACTATGAGTAATATAAAATTGATGTTGTTGTATACCGTATGTTTTATACATTTTTTACATGTTATAAAATTTGTATTATATTTTAAATACACAAAGAAGTGAAATACTGCGAAAATATATAGTTTAGTATTATTAACTATTATGATATTTGTTTCGTAAACTGGTGAATTAAAAAATTTAATATATTGCTTTTCGATTGAAGAATATAATAAATATTATAATAAAATAATTCTAACCTACCGTCGACATACGTAAATAATAATACGTAAATAGAATTTGAAACTGCTTAAGCAATCCCCGAAAAATATGCTGGTGTAATGTTTTATACTAAACGATCAAATTTTAACATACAAATATAATTCGTTTAACAATGGTATTAGAAAATTATAATTATTTGTATAATATGAACCTTTCAGTGATGGACAACGATATCGAAATCGTGACAAATCTACGATATCGATATAGATTTATTATTGTCCGATATAGACCGATAGAAAATTTATAGATATTTAAATTTTTTAAATTTTTAAATACAAATACATTTTTCGCTTGTACAACAACGATAATTTTATGTGCACCCAGGAAAAATTTGTCAGCAATATTATTTTATATTTATTTAATAATAATGAGTATCAGTGGAACACTACTGCGAACAACGGAAAATCATTGATGCTATTCTAAATGAGAAATTGGCCACTAAACATATTTTTTTTAGTAGGTTTGTAATTCAATAATTTCGAAACGACATCGATATCGCCAAAATTTAAACGTTATCGATATCTGAAATTATATTATTTCCCATCACTAATATGTATAACTTTATTGTAGACTGTTTTAAAATAAAGACTACAATATAGTAATAAGTTAGTAAGTAATAATTTTAAATAAATTGCCATTGGTTTACTTGGTCGTCGTAGAGTTTGAGTTGAAATCGTGGTTTTTCTAACAAAGGATTTTAAAAACTTCCTCTCCGTATTTCGAAGTGTAAATAAGTCTTGTCTTTATGCACTTGTGAATTTAAAATTACAAATAATTATTTTTACATTTTAACGATTTTGTAATTTATAATTATGCTCTCCTTGTATTTTTTCTTTAGATAGAATATAAACGAACATACCTATATTATGCATAATAATATATCCTATTATTTTAAGAAAATACAGACTAATATTAATAAAACTCAACTATGTAATAATATGTATCACGTGATATTAAAATAATCTCAAGAACCAAACTTAATGTGTAAAATAGTACATATATGTGAGGTCTAAGTCAAAAATCGTCGATTCTAAAAGTTCTTGTATTCAATCAGTCTTAATAGTACCTACCTAACAATTTAGATACTTGGAAATGGCTACGAATGGTGTAACACTCTTCGCCGACTCTCGTCCCTCTAGATTACTCTTCCTAAGAGTCAACTAATGTTTATATTTCTATAAGGCTTCTACGTGTGAGAATCCTTCTATCGACTACTGTCTATATATTGTACTAAAAGTTGTAATACTTAAAACTTAACTACATTATGAACTTATGATTTTTAAGACTCCTTAATGAAAACCCCAATCATTTATAGGCACGTATTCTCGTAAACCACATAAACTACAGTGTATTGTATATAAATATACATATATCTACTTAAATGCTAGATTGTTATCAAGTTGTTAAAATTTTTATTATCATTATTTTTCCTATTAAATTGTTTTTTTTTATTTATTTAAAAATTGATCACTTGTTTTTTCTCCATTCGCGGTTTTATTTTAAATAATATAATTAATGTTTGTATTAAATACCTACTATGAATAGACACAAAATTCTGAAAAGTATTTACAACTTTAAACGTAATAAATAATAATATTTTCTATTTATATAAACGCAGAGAGCTAGTTACATCAATAAAAATTATTATTACAATATTGAGTGGCAAATATTATCATGTATGTAAACTCCACCACTGACCAAACACATATTATCAAACAAATAACGGAAAAGAGTCATGAATTTTTTAAAGATGTGTACCTGCTATTTGTAGACTTTAAAAAAGCCTACGACTCGATAGTTAAGTTAATAATCATCTAATTTTAATAAAATTTTCCTATTTATATTTTATTTTATAGTGGATCCTGATGATGCAAGAACTTTCTGTTTAGGTTATTTATGTGGTCTTTTGTTGAAAGAATATATGGTGAAAAAACCATAGGAAAATACAAAAAAATTTAATTAAATTAGTCTAACGCTCGTAATTTCCAAAATGTATTAATGTAATAACAATTTGCACCTACTAAATGTATATTATTATATTTATATACATTGTCATTTATTATATATTCAGTATTATATAATTTAAAATTAGCAGAATATTATTCATATCACTTTGTGATAATGATAATCTACAATAGTCTTTATTTTTCATAATGAAATAATAAAAACGATTACTAATTAGAAAACTAATTCTTATATGTAATTTACGTATGTTATTATTTCGAATTTCTATAATATATTATATTTAAATGTAATAAATATTTATTGTTTTAATATTATAAGAATCTAATGATAAATGGAAACTAAAATGTTTAGATAATTTTTTTAATGAGATAGAAGTCCGCTAAGAATAAATTATTCGAAATTCAATCTTTATAAGTGGGAAAAGAAGGGAATTAAGTTTCAATTTTTATCTCAACAATTTTAAAATCTTCTGTTGCGGAACATTTATTAAATACAAGTCATAATATAAAGTTAGCAAAACTTTTAAAACATGTAAATAATTATAAGGAATTAAACAAAAGAGAAGTAATAGAAATGTCAAAAAACCGAAATAGCTTATTAAACTGGGACTTAAAATGGAACCAGATAAAATGTAAACCAGATGGCATTAGCATAATACCTGCGGTGGGCGTGGTCGATGACTCACGACCATCTGTCGGTTTGTGGTGACGTCATCTGGAATTAACTGTATATATATATATATATAAATATATATGATTGTATGTTGTCACTGATGCTTCATTGTTGGTACGCGCTGAAGATGACAACTTAGTTATTGAAATACGTATACTCAAAATAAAAATGTATAATGTTGTGACTTAAATGTCCTTTCCTTAAATATTTTGCTTTATATTTGACGTAAACAAAAAACGTTTAAAAAAAAATTCTTTACATTTATGTAAAATGTATGGGTATTGTAATGACGTTCCTATCAAAAAAACCACATAAAAATACTCCTATCGCATAAAATGAAAAATATCTATTACCTATTTATCGTATTATTAAATTTCTATCAGAGGCGGACATATTAAAAGCCTTGTACCCCAATCACAATTGCTCGTGTATAAACAACACATTTTTTTATAGAGAATTTTTAACACTACAATTTTTATTTAAAACTTTTTATTGCTAACTTTTTTATTTTTATTTTTTATATGATATAAAGCGAGATATTTATGTAAAGGGCCTTATTAGTTTTATAAAAATATTTCAAGTGGTATACACTGCAAAAACGGTTATTTTTACACAATACAAATTTTACTTTTCGTAAAATTTTAGTGTGCATACCTATCTATAAAGCACTACTATTCAGCTACTCAAAAATACTTTAAAAAGAATTAACGGGTACATAATAATAGAAAAGCTTGATTTTTTTTGTAAAGAGAGTGATTTGAGGCACTTTTTCTGACCTAATCTTTACACCTAGACAAAAATATATAAGGACAAAATGTATTGACAATTAAATGATGAATAATTTTTATTTCAAATATTCATAGGTATAATATTTATTCATATTAAACCCCCCTCACTCGATTTAAGGGGTTAACCTCTTAAAAATTAGCCAAGGGGGACGCAGCGAGATTTCTATTTTATTTTAAGGGTATAACCATTGACAATTTTTTTACTTATTACTTAGTCTTTTCTTAAATTTTTTTTATCCTTTCCAAACTATACCAATGAAATTTCATATATTCGTATTATTATATATTTTTTATAAGTTTGTATATTAAAAGCTGTATAAAGGTGTAATGTCTCCATTACTGGCCCCTCTTTATATGTACGGGTCGCCAACCTATAACCCGGATAACACTATACTGGTGAAGGAGGTTATAGGATTTTTGATTTATGAAATTAAAGGTGAGCATGGAATG
>JAIPRL010012224.1:0-12328 GCA_025469235.1 Pemphigus obesinymphae | reverse complement strand
TTAACTTTAAATTAAACCGTTATAGAGCGTTAGCTATGCCAGATTTCCATTTATGAAACTTTTGCGACCCGTTCCCCTCTACACCCTCCATCTAAGCGATACCAGTCCATAGTATCTTAGTCCGTGATCGAAATAGATAATGGTAATGATAGGGGTTCCACGTTGCAATTAATATTGCATATTCCCGGCCTGAACAGTACCTATATAATTCTATTAATATATATATATATATATATTATGGTGGTCACCTTACATATAACAGAAGAAACAAAACTTATAAATTTTTCATGCAAGACCCTTACCCTCTCCATTATTTTTCATTACTATAAGAAAATAATTTGTGCTAATTTTAGTGATGATGACTCACCTTTTTTACCGTGTCCTAAGAATTGATAAATCACCAAAGAGGGTAGTTCCACGGGTTTTCGAGTTTAATTCAAACACTATAATATGCAGTATATTATTAATATACTGCATATTATTATACTTGACTTTAATTTTATATGTTATAACGTAGTTTTTAAAAAAATATCGTAACATCATTTATTGTGAATCCGTTATTTATCAAGAAAAATAATATAATGTATCATTTATTTGACTAAATTCATATTTTTTTTTTTTTTTTACAGTGATTTAAATATATTTTATACGATAAAATCTTTAGAATAAAAACTATATATAATTGAATTTACAAAAAAAATATATATATATATTTTAGTAAAAAATTGCATTGGATCAACCATTTTAGTATGTAAAGTATAGGATATATTATGTTATATTCAAATATAGCCTACATAATGTTTTTAATGACAATATCTATATCTTATACTCAGATTATATTAATTATTATTCTAAAAGCCATATTTTTTAATTTAACTCAAAAAGGTATAAAACTACCTTCTTCGGCGATTTTTCAACTCTTTTAGGCATAGGCCCAAATAATCACCAAATTTAACAAAAATGGAGGAGGTTCATCAGAAATTTGACTGTTAAAAATAAGAACTACTCTAATTATATATAATATATATATATATTTTTTTTCTTACAAATTTTGCATAATACAGAAAACACAATTTAAATAAATTGTAAACATTTAATAATATTATTATATTATTGCTAAATTTTATAATTGACACAAATTCTTAGATATTTCTTATTTTAATTTTATCATTCCGAAACCATAGAAACGTTCAACAAATTATGAATAAAACCAACTGACAATAATATATCAGTAATCAATGTAGTAAAATGTCTACATTTGATATCCTTTAAAAAGAATATGAATTGATATATCACAACAATATTATTTTATTTCATTAGGTTACGGTTGATAAAGGTTAACCATCATAAAAATATAGTTTTCGACTTTCGTTTTAGTTACGGCTACATCCCTAAAAAAATGTAAAAGTTTTCGGTTTGGGATTATTTCTAATTCTATTGAATATGACCCAATAGAGTGCCTTGATATAAAATATTTCTTGGATATTTAATTTTATTATTTATCAGTTTTAGCATTTATGTTATTAAATAAATGTATAATAAAAATATTACATTTGTAGTTTTTTTAATATTTTTTTAGATTATTAATTCTTTATATTCAGGTGTCTACTATTTTAAGTCGTCGAAATTCGTCCTCTTATTATTCTTAATTCAATGTAAAAGCACATTATTATCACAGATGATCCAAAGAATACATGCTTTACATATTAAAAATAAAAAACACATTATATAATTTTGTATTTGGATTGATTTTCATTACTTATCTTATCAGAATATGTTATCAATGAGACATATTACAAAATATTAATTTTTACAATTTAGACCAACTCCCTTCTTCTCTCCCTTCTTTCTTTTTTGCACATGTTCATTAATTTATTATAACTTACATGACATTTCACACGCTCTCAAATTTTAATTTTTGCTATAACAAAATTAATCTAAATTTTAGCTGTCTCGATTAATGAGATATATTATATACTCATTTATTTATTTTAAAATTTAATTATTAATTGAAATATCAATAAATAATACAATCCTCATAAAAATCAGGTTAAAAAAATACGTTTTAAAAATATGCAATATTATATAGACTTACTAAAAGTGCATAAATGTGTTTTATGAATATAATCATCATGGACGATAACTGTTTTTTTATCATTACTCTATGGTCGTTGTCATATGACTGTCAGGCGTAGTTCTCAATAATAGGGATAATTTTAATTCTAAAAATTATATTAATATCTCGATGAAGCAATTCCAGATATTTCTGTCAATATAATACATTTCATAAAGATTTTATACAACATATATAATATGTTGTGATGAAAATATTTTCATTGCAGTATTTTTCAAACGGGTAATAATACATCCTTTGTTTGAAAGAGCTTTTGGATAAAAGACAATAGGTCATAAGCAGGTTTCTATAGTGAAAACATAGGCACCCGGAGGGGGAACAATATGGGGCATTTAGCCAACTGGAAGTTTGGAGGCAAAGAGTAGTATTTAAATTTAATACAATTATACTATATTATAACTAAAACAGACAAATTACATTTTTATTCGCTTATTTAAAAAAATTATATCGTCCCACCACCTACAAAAATGTCTACGGACGTCTGTGAAAAGATTATGGACATTTTTCGATCTATATTACAGTCGTTTAGAAAAAAAAAATGTATATAATACCTATAGATAAGTACTAAGTATATATATATATGTATACAATTTAAAATTGTAATAACTGATAGCTATATAGCACAAATATAAATATAAATCAACACTATTATAATATTATAAGCAAATTTTATTTAGATACTTACTGTTGTAAATGTTTATATTTATACGAAATGGCGAGTAGAACATATTAATTATCATTATTGAATTAAAGCGTTTTTATGAAAAGTATGTGATCATTTTATCTTTTATATTACACAGACTATTTGTTTAATCTAAAAAATGATCTAGATAACATCGACCGTACACTCTCAAAGGATAAAAACCGATGTAAATTTGTACATCGTACATCATTTATTTTAATATACTAAATTATATATTAATAAAACCTATTATAAAAAAAATATATATATTAGAAATAAAAATGTCATTTTTTTAACGTGAAACCTAATTAATTAACAAATAACAAATTTATTTAAACTTACGAAAAATACCTACTTCTACAATCTCTTATGGACCTTAAAAAAAAAAAAAAGCCGGTCAATAGGGGATGATTAGCACTTCGCTGCAGGTCGGAGGATAGGATACTGGTGGTGGGATACATTGAATATGAAATATTTCATTCATTTAATTTCTTTCGATAAAACGATTCCGAACAAAACTTCGGTGTATATAACGCATGAGTATTTAACTATTATTATTTACGTGGCAAATAAAACATATGACGTCTCGTCAATATACATACAGGTAATGCTATGTAGTAATTATTTGGTGTACATTTCAAGTTTCTGGCATTTTTATTTTGCAAATTTATAATAATTTTCTATCTATTTTGGTTGTTATGAATATTATATATCACCAATGTAGTCGGTAACCATGACTATATGTTGTTTTCAAATTTATAATGATTTTTCGTGATATTTCCCTTATGAAAGTTAGACATTCGTTACGGTTTTGAAAACTTATCGGAAAATCAAAAACTAATCTGTATGAAGCAATAACTAGAAAAAATGTCCTATAATAAATCTCTATATACCGGAAAACTATTACTTTATTCCTTCTGCCCGACAGAGTGTATACCTACACCTACATACAATAATAATATAAACAAAAAAATAAAATAAAATGAAAACGCACATCATCGTAAAACCAATACATTCATTTCGGAATCTATAAGGTCTTTGTTACAAAAATGATTTTATTCAATATCTATAAATACGGTACAGCCACTATACTCGTACATAGTGTAAACAATATTTATTTTTCACGTGTTTATTTTATTAATAATATTGACAATAGTTGTTTAAACATTTAGAAAACTCTTGATGTGCCTATACGTAGGTAGTTTATATACTATATAGATAATATAGACTATAATAATAATAATAAGGCTTTCGGCAAAGAGTTTACAGTCAAAGAAAATGTACATTGACTAAACAATATTATTGTATAATAATATTGAAGCACGAAATAATTTTTAAATAGTGATGTTACACAAAAACTAACATTTCGTTATTCCGGGCAACGTGTTTACTGATGAGAATTCTGCATTAAAAGAAACAACCGAAGAAAACTTGTTTTGATTTAAAAACGAAATACTGCAAAAACAATATTAATGGTAGGATGGCTTTATACATTCAGGTTACGTATACAGCTAATGAAAAAAATATCGTCACAAACAAGTGAAAAGATATTTTTAGACTTTGGACCGTTCCGTCTAATTATGCGATATTACCAACTGAGAAAAATATTTAAAATATACCTTTTCAATAATACAATATTATTATATTATTTTTATTATACCCTTATTAATTCACAAATGTTAATTAATTCAATGTTAATAAAACTTCAGTAGGATGATTGGTGTTGATGATTTTTATTTAAAAACAGCAAATTCCATAATGATATTTTAATTAATGCTTACAAATACACGAAAAAATATATAATAATATAATATATATTCCTGTACACATAATAAGGCGTATGTTATACATTACAATTAATAATACAAATAAATACCTAAGTTTAATCATAAATCCAAATCAAAATAATTGTCGATAATTTCATTGACGTTAATGTCACATAATCAGTAGATAATATATCATACGAAGACATAATTTTTACATGTTTATTATTTAAAATGTCAAGCCAGAAACGGATAAAAATGGGATTCTGTCTGACCTGCAAAACGTTTTTATTTTTATTTTTCTAAAATAGACAGGTAGGTACTACCTGTTATATATTTATTTATTTATTTCAGCCAAATCAATTACAATTTCTTATTACAATAGATTACATTAACAGTAGCTGATACGTACGTGTACCAACTGAGCTATAAGCTCGTATCTGGTATACGTAGTTCATACTATAGTGTTATAGTAAATACTTATATAATTAAAATATGAATTAATTAAATAAATATTCGTATAACATAGTAGGTAGATTATAATAGTAATAAAATGAACATCAGTAATAATACATGGATAATATATTATATTAAACATATTTACTTTTTATAATTTTTTTAATACACACATTGTCATCAAGTTCATTAACTAATTTATTTATTGCCATTTTTAATTGATTTTTTTTAATTATATCATTGGTATTATTAACTTTTGTTTTTCACATAAACTTTTTATTAGACTCTTTCCTTTGTTATTTAAGTTGTTTAATATAGTTTTCCCCATGTGATTGGAGGAGTTCCTTGAACTTGTTAATAATGTATATGACGGTTATATAGTGACTATATATATATAGTATTTTAAATAAAATGTAAATCGTACCTATTGTTTAACTCACTCGAGGTTCGTATGGTGTATATAAATATATTAACCAGGATATAGGTACACATAACATACGTATATATATGATTGGTAACAACCGCGGTAAATTAACATTTGCCTCCCATATTTTAAATGTTGATAAAAATAATTTTAAAACATTTAAAAAATACAACACACATTCATTATCTATATAGGGACGCGTTGTCTTCACACAATAGTATTGTTTTCTACCAAGACGATATTTATGTACTATAGTAGGTTATTGATACCAATATAAAATGTTCGTTTATCGTACGTCAATGGTTTTTTTTATTATATTTCAATATTTGTGTACGGCGTAACTATTTTTTGGTTAGGTACACACGGAACAATGGAACAGCCGTTATATATTGATTATTGTGTTGTGTAGTTGACACTTGTGAACCTAACTCGATATGACACTCGACGTGTTAAAAGTGATGGGCTTTTGAATGTTCGCTATTAATATAAATCGTCCGAAATTGATTACCTTTAAAGGCCTTATCAGATGATTCATTTCACGACGAAGTGACCTATACGACAAAGGGCGTTTAGCGGCCATAAACCGAATGTGTAATTGAATTGTATTACATATTATGAGACGATTGTGATTTATGTATTGTTATTTTGAAAATTTTGAAATGGTCGTCGCCATTACCGTTGTCAATACACGATTTCCATACCTAATATTATTGCAGTTTGTCGGCCCTATGTTGTGTACATCGATTTGCATGTCACCGGCGCGGCGTATGTACTGGCTGGGCAACAGTGATAAAACCGTTTTGGGGTTAGCCCGTAATTATTAAACAGCACTAATGGAGCCCATACATTGAATAGTCCGACCATCCGATGGAAACGGTGAAATGTAGTAAAATAACGTCTGTGTGAATCTATTATATACTGTTATAGCCTTATAGGTATAGCTATGGTATACGAGTACAGTCCATTACATATACATGCCAAATAGCCGTAATTAGATGATTTGACAACCTGTAGTCGGAGGAATGGCGAAGAGAATGAGATAAATTTTTCACGAATGGTTTACCCACTATTTCCATCTTCCGCTGCAGTCCCGAAGAGACTATAAAGGGTTTTAGTAAATTGTTCGAATTCGTCCCGATTTAATTTGGATTGATTTGCGCAATATCAAAATATCAAGGCTGGGCGGGTAAATACATTTTTTTCAACCGATTTGGTAGGGTTAGTTTAAAAAAAAATCAACTTAAACGTTATTAAAATATATATATATATATATTTTTTTTTTAGGTTAATTTCATAAAGTTAACTCTGAAAAAAGCTACTTAACTTAAAGTTAAAAGTCAAAAAAAATTATTAGCAAAAAAATATTATAAAATGCCATCCAACTAATAAATATAAACTAAATAATATATTTTTATAATCACACTAATATTGATATCAGACAGTACCCTCTAGTTCGATATATTTTTTATATCGGATGGAGACAATGAATATAGATCAACACGAAAATATCGACAGTTTCGACGTAAAAACTAAATTGACCAGCAAGTACAAGAGTACTTTCATTTATACCTCATGCGCTCGTGTACCCGTCTTAAAGTTGGTCTAGATTGAAAATTTCCCAAAACGACGATATTAAATGACGTACAAATATAAAAAATAATGCGAAGACAATGACATCTACGAACCACGGTGATACTACCACGGTTTTCTCATAATCCTATTTATATAAGCAACAACAGTGGTGGCTCGTGCACTTTGAAAGTGGGTGGGCGATTAAAAATTATTCGTTTTTAAAAAGCATAGGTTGCAATATTAATTATGTATCAATTGAAAAAGTATTCGTTAAATCAAAATGAATACCATATAGAAAAACAAAAATATGAATACGTTTTACAAAAACCGAAAATTACAAAATAATAAAACTCGTACGTTTTATACTAAAAATGTAAGCGTCTATCTTTCATTTCACTAACCAGGTTATCCAAGTTGTTTTATTTCAATTTTCCGTCAGTATGATACTGGATTTCGATCTACTATATTATAACAATACAATATACACCAATAATAAAAGAATAAATTAAAGAATTAATGAATGAATATAGAAATGTGCACGCGTCACGAACAAAATAAATACACGTTAACTTATTCCGTATTGTTTCGCAGTCCACGTGCATGTCGGGCGATTATTCGTATCGCTCCGGCGGCCGCGTTATTACCGAATTCCTACACGTCATATGTTTTGGCGTTTTGATCGTATAGTTATGACGTTCGATATTCGATAACCACGCAGATAAATATAATAGGTACCTATTTCAACCGTGCTATTACCTACATATTATATTTTTAAACTCCTCATAGTGTTTTCATAACAATGGAAAACAATTTTTACTTTGGATAATAATATTTTGAAAATGCGTTACAATGTAAATATCGTAAATAATCGTTAACAATTGAATAAATATCTAACTTGTTAATAAGTAATTTGTTACAATTTTATAGAATGGGGGGGAGGGTGATCGCTCCGTCGTCGCCCCTACACACGAGCCGCCACCGAGCAATAATATATATATATCTAAACGCTTAACGAAATTGCCTAGAATAAAAAGGTAAAACGTAATTCAGAAAATTCGCATTGTTCTTCGGACCAAGATCCAAGAGCCTATATATTGTATAAAGTTGACTTGAAGGGAACGTGTTGTGTTTTCACAAAAAAAAAAAAAAAAATTACTCGTTACGTTAAAAGTAAAATTTGAAAACGAGTTGAGTGACTCGAGTGAAATATTATTATAGTTTTAGTCAAACTATAAAATATGTGAATAAACGGATAGTTATACTTACTGTTTAATAATATATATACCTATATATTGTGAAACGACGTTAAATATAAGTTTTGCCAATATTTATATAAATATAATACATATATCATATTATACGTCAGAAACTAACTAGAAAATATAATGTCGAGACGCAGAGTGGGGCCATATATACATATATGCTCGATTTTCTTCATCAAAAGTCCTTTCTTCTGTACGACAACACTATAATACATATATACTATACATATACATGTACTATACATATATATATATATATAAATACACACACACACACACACACACACACACACACACATATATATATACATGTCATAGACACGCTTTTCTCTCGTCCGACCCTAACCGTCAATGACGTATATATTGTATAATATACTGTGTATACAACGTATATACGTCGCTCGTTAAGGTCTGCCGCGCAAAATATTATCATCCTCCTTCCCCACGCCTAACTAGGGGGTGAATACAGAATAAAAGTGCCGAAGAGGGAGGTGAAAAAAAAAAAAAAAAAAATACGTATTTTTGGACCGCACACTGGGTAATAAGTGGCATCGGGTGCTCAGCGTGAAACCCACTGCCGCCGTGGCGCCTTTTGTACGCGAATCATATCATATATAATACACATACATACGTATATATATATATATATATATATATTACGTAGGTATTATATTATTATTATTATTATTATTATTATTATTATCATTATTATATTTATATACTCGCACGCACGAGGAAGACGCCCGTGTTATTATATTATATATTTTTTTTCTTTGTGCGCAGAAAAAAAAAAAAACGAAGAAAAAAAAAATCGAATTTAATGAACACGGGGGTCGCTGACGGTGTTACATAACCACGGTTCGCGCCGACCTACACCTCCGGAAAATGTTTTTATAGCCTCGGTTTCTGCCGAGGTCTCGTTTTATAAATGCATGTGCACGGTTTTCCCGCCAACGCACATGCATTATAGAAGAAACCGTATCTATTCACGGGCCGAGGGATACCTGTACATACGGTGAAAAATATCGCCACCGATTAGAACGGATTCCCCTTCCCCCCCCCCCCGCCATCCGAGAAACAATGCATTTATAACCTTTTACGCGCGCATAAAATATGCATCGTGCGTCCGTCCTGTTCCGCGGTCTGCACAGCCATGTAATATTTACGGGTTCGCGTCGTCATCCGAAATTTAAACGCGACGCGCAGTATCCGTTCCCAACGGTTTTCGCTTTACCGGATCGTACCGCAATTTTTTCGTGGCTTTCCGCCGACGCGACCACGTCGTGCCCCCGGAATCGATAATACCCCAATATAAATATTGTACAGGTGTCCGTGTTTTATGGTTATAACGCATTTATTATGTTATAAAAATCCGAAAAGATATACGCACAGAGTGTTGGAAAAGAGATTTTCATTATTCTCGTGTTTAACCCGGTGACGAGATGTGTGTAGATCTATATAATACAATATAGCAGCTCGTTATTTTTCAGTGGTTTTAGACTCGGCACCGCTAAAAACCCGACAGATCTCTTTCCACTTGAACGATTTTCCTGTGGCTCTCTCCTATCGTTCTAAATCTTCAACATTATGCATCTCGATTAACACCGCCCAAACCTTCTCACATCATAGACTGGCTCAAGTTTGAAGAAATGATCACGGCTACTACTTTTTTTCTTCCAAACATTTCCACACCTCAAAAAATGGAACTCTCAATAAAATCTTTCGCCGGAACCATCTCATCAACTCTCACTACCTGCACTTCTCTACTGACCCCAGACAACTTCAAACTTAATCAACCACTCAACCAGTGGCGGTTCTTGATAAACGCTGAGGGGGTGGGGAAATGTTTTTTCATTTATATTTCATACATATATTTTACTTTTAGGTTTCTAAATATAAGTTTAAACACCTTATATCCCCGTTGTTTTAGATTTTGAACGTTGGTTTTACAATTATGTTTATTTTTTTTTTCTTCTTTTTCTCCGTTAACTGTTTTTCTACCAGAAAGAGTGTTTCGATCTTGACAAGCTTATCTTATTTCCGGTAGACAATTTCATCTAGTTGGTACATCAAAGAGGTCATTTTTCGATCTTCTCAATAGTTTTTTTATGCGTAAGGAAATACTACCAAAAAATGTCCCTGATAGCTGGAAAAAATTTGCTATGGTGATAATCCCAAAACCTGGAAAAAAACCCGATGTCTTCAATCAATCACTGTCCCATCTTCCCTACTTGACATATTAAGCAAATTCTACGAGCGTAGACATCTTCGACATCATCTTCTCAAGACATAAGAAGATGAAAACTGTCGCAGTCTGCCCGAACATACAAAAAGCTTTTGATAAAGTATGGCACCTCGGCCTTATTTTCAAAATGATTGTCTTGGGCATACCTACTCAGCTCACCAACATAATAAAATCCTTCTTAACAAACAGAGAATTCTCAGTTAAAATCTATAACAGATTCTCCGCAAGCAGGAACATTGAAGTAGACATTTCTCGTGGCTCTTGCCTTTTCCCTCAATTATTTGCCTTATATATAAGCGATCTCCCTCTATATTTAAACTCCAAAGAGACACTTTTCGTAGACGACACCCTCCTTTTCACCACCGCAAAATCAAAACCATTAGTAGTCAGAAAGCTTCACCTACAAAAATGAATCTTACCTTGGTTTTCTCAATGGAGAATTTCCATCAATTCACCTAAAACCTCTGCAATATTCTTCTCAAATATATCAACTCAAAAAACTCAAAAGCTCAAAATCCAATCAACTGGTCCCACTCTATCAAATATCTTGATGCACTTGTTGAAAAAAACCTGAACTTCTCAAAATACGCCCAATTCGCCATCAATAAAACAAAAGCAGCCTGTCGCCTTCTCTTTTCCATTATTAACACCAAAAGTCCATATCTGTAAATCCTACATACGACCAATTTTATTCTATGCAATCTCAGCATGGGTTCAATCCTTCAAACCTTTCCCACACTAACTGGTTTTTTGTTGAGGCCGTCCAATCGGTCATTCAAGATACACAAACCTTCCGTTCTACGTGAGTAACCACTCCATCAGGAAAACTCTCAACATCCCATTATTATATGAATTTATTACCCCCACTTCAAAAGTCATATAAAACATATCTTCTCCACCCTTCTCTCACTCTTCTCTGACTTCTTCAAACGCACCATCAAAACAAGAAACACAATAAAAAACCGCTCAATAAATTTTTAACAAACCTCAAGACATAAACAACTCATAACTCTGCACCAATATCCTGCCCTTTGTTATATGCTGAAGGCTTGAATCAAATAGGCAAGTTTCAGTGTCACTCTGATTTTATTCTCCAAGATTATCATGTCGGTAAATCCGAAATCGTCTTTTAATTTGTTAGATAACCCAATTTTACGGAATACAATTTAAAAAAAGTGTATATTCATGCCATTAATCACCGCTACAAACTATAATATATTATAATTAATATTATTATTATATAGTTGAATCAATTATAACATCGTTTATATTAATATATATTGTAGTTAAGAGGACACCACAGTTGACTTGCACGGAACAAACACTCCATAGATCGCGTTGCGCGTCGTATCGGCGATGCCTCCCTTCCTAATACACCGGTCGCTCCCGCGGCCGTGGCTATAGGTACTGGATAAAAATGTATAACAGAGCAGCCCATCATTCTGCAATCGGTAATCGTTCTATTATTTATATTTGTTTAACATTGCATTCACGGCGGCCGTAGTCGGGAGCACGCAATACCTACATCTACTGGAAAATTTCCATTGGAACTAATATACGAATACAAATTATATTTTTAGGCGCTTTGTTTCTAATAGGTACTTCCGTATATATAATGAATACCCTATTATGGCAATATTCTTAACTACCTAATGATTATAATATTAAAAATATATATTTTTTTAAAACATCAATAAAAATAAATTATAATTTTATTTAGATACCTAATGTTTTTTTTTTTTTATATTACCTATTGTCGCGCAGTGTACGGATTGTATTATTTTCCTATC
>JAIPRL010012223.1:0-12330 GCA_025469235.1 Pemphigus obesinymphae | reverse complement strand
AAAGCAGTGGATAAAGTGGAAAATAATTAAAGGGGGGACTAATGCTAATGCAAAAAAAATCATTCTTTAAACCGTAAAACCTTATTTAATTTTGTTTTGACATTTTTTGGACACTAAGAATCTCTTAAATAAGAACAATAAAAAATTCAAATTGTCATTAAAAATAATACGAAACTATTATACATAATACATTTTTGGTTTTTACCGAAATAGTTTTTTGTTTTATAATATGGATCATGCATACAATTTATAACTAAATACCATTTATTAAATTTATTAATACTATGTACAAAACAACAAATTCTATCTTAAGTTCAAAATAACTATGTAGATCTATTGATACTATACTCTAGCATTCATAATACATAACATTTTAAGTATGAAAAATAAATTATAGCTAACAACTGA
Source organism: Pemphigus obesinymphae (assembly GCA_025469235.1). Classification (NCBI taxonomy): domain Eukaryota; kingdom Metazoa; phylum Arthropoda; class Insecta; order Hemiptera; family Aphididae; genus Pemphigus; species Pemphigus obesinymphae. Next base: position 11,922 of record JAIPRL010012223.1, on the reverse strand, counting down.
TGGAGCCGATTTTCGATATATGCTTTTTTACATGTTTTAAGTTTTTAAATTACGGATTCAATTATTTTTATTATTTCAGATGTTGTCAAAATTAATCGTGTCGCTGTATAAATATACACATGTAAAAATTATTATATCAAAAGAAGCACTCAAAGAATTATCTAAAGATAAAAAGATAAAGAGAAAACTGAATGTACACTGATAACGTACACGTGAAATTTGGAAAGTTTTTAAATTACGGATTAAATTATTTTTATTATTTCAGATGTCGTCAAAACTGATAATATCACTGTGCAAATATACTTAATTGAAAGTCATCATAACAAAAGAACTCGTAAAATAATTACAGAAAGACAAGAAAATGTTGAAGTTGTCGGCTGGTATTTACTAGTAGCGATTTTGATTGTATTTTTTCGGTTTTAATTAAAATTTTCTTTCATCTTTAGGAGTTGCGGTATTTGGTTTCAGCACGGGTAGCCTTTTATATAATTTGTCGGTAAGTTTTATTATTTAGTAATTATCAGTAATTTTTAATATATATTACATAATACATTAAATTTATTGTAATATAGATCAATTTATTTCGACATTTAAAATTTAAATATCCTGCCAATTCGGATATTTTATCAGCAAATCAAAACATTGCCCCTTACACAGCCATTTTTATTTCTTCAAGTGATAATACTAAAGAGTGGGGTACAACTGCAATAACCTAGTATATTTCAACAATGCATCAACCTATGTTGTGTTCTCACACTTTCACCTGAGATTACCTTATAGTCCTTACACTGTTCTAAACCTCCTTTCTTCCACATAAAATAATCAATTTGTTATTTGTTCCCTCCACTCTTATAAGTTATATAATGTTCTTCTCTCTTTCTAAAATAAGTACAGTCGCTAATTAAAACATAATTAAATATATAAAATATATTTTTTAGGATAACAGAAAATTCAAACTTGACATGGAAAAATTAAAAAACGTAAATTCAAGTTATAATTATAGATCATTAATTGCAATATATAATTAAAATATATGAGTATGTATTTATTAGGAACGAAAAAAACTAGAATATGAACATATCCAAATAATGGAAAATCAAAAAAAAAATGCATATTCAAACATTAGCACGGGTGGAGTGTGAAAAAAAAAATGAGAAACGAAATTGGTAATTTTGCATTATATTTAAATGATATAAAATGGTGTTTTGTATATTTCGATTTTTCAGGTTTCCATTTTTCTAAACAAATTAAACAACGTATTTAAATTTATTTATTTATATTTTTTTTTTTTTTTATACTTTTATTTTTTTTTTCAAAATTATACTGAACATGGGGAGGATGAAATTTAATCAGGTGAAAAAGCGATTGAGTAATATATTACATAATACCATAATAATAATAATTGGTTGAATTTCAAAAATTAAAAAACGTAAATTGAAGTTATATTTATAGATCATTAAATTCAATATATAATTAAATTATATGAGTATGTATTTTTTAGAAACATGAAGCCAAAATCATGAAACATATACAAGTTACTAGACAACTAGACCTGCAACAGAAAAAACTAGATTTACAACAGAAAATACATATTCAAATTATGGATGAACAAAATAAAACACATATAATAGCAAGGCTGGTAGGACAAAAAAAAAATGCGAAATGAAATTGGTTGTATGTATTTTTCGATTTTTCAGGTTATTCCATTTTTGTAAAAATTGTATTTATTTATTTATTTATATTTATATTTATAATTATATTTATATATTATTGTTCCTTATAATTCATTTTTTATTTCATCTTTCTACAATATTCTCAAGTTGATAAAAATGAAAATACGTAAACATATTTTTTTAACAAATCTCGTGATTACGCGACAATTAAAAACCATATTGATACAAGACTATTTTTAAAGTACTCTAAAAATATATTCAAACATTTTTAAACTGATGGATTTTTATTTCTTTTTAAATTTCATAAAAATTTCCTATACAAAACCCTTTAATATTCAATTGTGTGGCATCCTCTTAATAAATATACATTATCACCTAATTTTTAGTATATATAGATAAAATATAATGTATTATTTTAAAATATACTTAATAATATTATGAAACTAATAAAATTATATGAATAATAAAAATAAAAAATTCGATCTACATTAAAATAGACCTATTTTTATTAGTACGGTCATATTATAAAACCATTGTTCATCATTCATTCATTACCATTTTTGAGTTACCTATACATCAAATTTGATTTTTATTTTTATTGTATTTACATGCAATTTTTATGATTAAAATTATTTTGAACAAAGGGAACGCCAAATTTAAGCTAAGCAAAGAAGGGGGACGCCATCTTACTCCGTCCCCCCTCACTTTAACCACTGTTCTAAATGACAAACTCGATTAGCTTACGGAAGGATTGATTTTGGTGGCTCAGATTTTTCAAAAATGTTGTTTAAATTTTTTTCATTACATTGATTTATTAGAATTTCTATTTCTGCGTGTATTGCATCAATTTCGTGAATTTTCGAATTATTTCAAATGCATGACTTGAATGTATTCGTTTTTGTATTTTTTTTTTTTTTTTTTTAATGGATCTGTGTAATATACTAATATACTCGTATATTTATTTATTTATTTTTTTTTTTTAACCGTTTACGATGATATTTGATAAATTCTTCTACTGGATTTAATTCTATTTTTTTTTTTTAATATCAGAGCAGTGTTGTAACAAGCCCGGTTTTATATACCCATAAGTGTGCATGTACCATTTTTACAGCGGTTTAACATCGTACTAATCGGAAACGATAGGCCGATGACTATAAACAGGAAAAGATGATAGTATAACAAGAAAACGGAATCAGACATTAATTAACAAGGCGAGAACGGTGGCGCGATTTATCGGTAAAATCGGCAGAAGCTGAAACTCGCAAAGGATCATATGTGTATCAATTAGAGAAGGCGTGGACGACGGAAGTAGACCTAAATCGACAACTTTATCGATTCACGGGGAAGGTCCCGAAGGAGTAATGCGGTAAACATAAACAAAGACAAATTCCGGAGTACACGCCGATCAACGGATTTGAATGCCGAGACGATCAGACAGAAACACAACACCAAAATACCTACTATATTTCGAGAATGCGAAAGGCACCAAACTATATACGGAACCTGGGAATATTCTGCAGATATACTAGCCGATCGGAGATCGTTCAATTGATAATCTTTATATACACATCAATATCCATAATCAGAAATATTAGGACCGCCCAAGGCTAGCGAACGCCATCAGACCAGCTTGCTGGAGAAAGATCGCCAAGCAGGGCCAACCCGGCAACTCCCCGACTCCTCTACCTACCTTCTTCTGCCAACCACTTATACGAGTAACGTCAACTCCTCTCTTGTGAAGGATACTTATACGAGTACCCCCTTCACCTCCTCTCCAGCGACCATCACTTTTACGAGTGACGCCGTTTCCACTACCTTGCGACCACCACTTATACGAGTGACGCCGCCTTCCTTTTCATGGCCACCACTTACACGAGTGTTACGCTGCCTCTCTCCTCCTCTGTTACACCGGGACGGCCACATCTGCAACCGTGAGCGGCCAAAAGCGAAATCCACGGACACCTTCACACCTTCTCAACCGCTTAACCCCAGATTGTGGCCACTGCGACCGGACACCTGCGGATTATCCGGACGAGCCAAGGAGGATTACCCGGCTTTGATCGGAACAACCGCTCCACTCCGGGGACCGAGCCAGCAGCCACCTGATCGATAACCGACCCGACCTCTGACCCCGGATTTCCCGGGAACCAACGGCGGCCAACCCAGCGGACCTGATCGGTCACGCCGTACCGAGTGCTTCTACCCACCACCGACGAAGGAGGACTCTCCCGAAGCACGGGAGCGCCTGCACCCAGGATTGGCCCCGGTCGCCCGCCGGCGCACCGACGAGTAATTATATACGAAAAACACCATCTAGCGGAGAACATTGTAACCCCCACGAAGAACACGCAATACCGGACGCCTGTCCGACGAACATCCTGACCCGGGATACATATGCAGGGCAGTCTACTTATACGAGTAAGACTTTAGGAAGCGTCCCTCTCGGACGTGGGGCTTAGTAGGATATTATTATTGTATCTTGACCCGGCAAGCCCAAGCCAACACTGTACATACTATTTGATAATAAAACCTGTATATATATTTTGATTGTATAATAAATAATAAAGAACTTGTTTAACTAAACGGCTTCTACAACTTTACGAACGGCCACTCATCAATCACTAGAGTTGGACTGTTTCAAGTTCTAAAGAATTATACCAAGAGACAATGCTATTGATATCAGTTAAAATATACAATCATCGATATAATTGATACGTAACGAAATTTTTAAATGGTCTAAAAATGCAAGAAAATTACTGTATTTTAAAATTTGTTAAATATTATTGATAAAGAGCTAGAAAAGAGTGGAAAAAGGTGACCATCTTAGCAAATACCGGATAGAGGGACAAAAATATTGAACTTAATCCCATGAAGGTAAACTAACGAAGTTCATTAGTGAAAACTAATAAAATATTGGAATTATAGATATAGTAATATAAATAATATAATATATTATGCCCTTTATATTTAATATACCATCACATGACTTATGCACTTTTATCAAATTTCGACCCTGCTACATTACGGTTATAATATTTTGTTACAAAACTTCAAACAAACCCAATTAGATACAAAAAAAAAACAACAAATATTATATAATTATGTTAAAAAAACGCCACATCATACATTTTTAAGGTATTTAGTAAAAACAATTTTTATGAAAATTAAACAATAAAAATGTAAAAAGTAATTTATATTTATAGTCTCATATTCGTAAAATTTTTATTGTTGTGCAATTACAGCATTTGTTCAAAAACATATTTATGAAAAACAGACAAAAATTTATTTTAAAATGGTTTTAGAGATAATATATCTAATATAAATACATAAAAATAATATTTTGGAGATAATCTCATCAGTAATTCAGGTTGCTTTAATTTTTCAATATTATATGTACAAAAAAAAATGATTTTTTACTATTTAAATTATATATTTTTTTTTAGAGTTAATAGTTTGCTAAATACAGGTTAGACCGTCTTTGAAATATTGTTCTTATTTATTTTATAAAAGATGTTTTAACTCTAAAATAAGTTTTAGTAATCGTTTCATTTGTTGTTCATGAACATTTTTTTATTACTGAAAATCATTGGTGTGGCATCCTCTTAATATTTATTCAGATTTCGATTTTATACGCGATTTAACTTTTAAAATACATAATGTATATAGTATTCTGAATATAATACGCATAATACTAACAAAAAATAAAATCAGTAGAAATAATACAGCAACAACGTCCAGCAAAAAATATTGATACCATGTTAGATTAAGTGCATGAGATTTTAAGTGTGGTGCACCTTTATGACGAATAACGTACCTCGTCCAATAATCAACCGATTGTGACGGTGACATTGGACGGTCTTTGAATCTTTCGGAAACAATTTTAGCATTTTTCATATACCTGAATAATACAATATTTATAAAATATATTAGAACACACTAACTGTACCTATATTACGAATGAATATTATTTTACATTGAAAAACTCACTTTTCATTGTTAATGAGCTCTACTATAGCTTTCATGAATTCATCTTTAGATAAGGATTCAAGGTTCATCGTTATTGCCATACCTGCGTCTATTAAATTATCTAAATTTCTCGATTGATCAAAAAACAATGGAAATCCAAGAACTGGAATACCAGCGTCCACGGTTTCGTACACTCCAGATATTCCACCGTGACTGATGAATAATTTTACGTTAGGATGTACTACAAAAATAAATCAAATTTAATATAAACATACCATTCATATATATTTGTTAGATAAGTTATTACGAAGTATATCTCGTTGGGGAAACCATTTTTTCGTCATCACATTTTTTGGTATATCTATCATGATATTATCATCTTCATATTTCAGCAGCACTCTCTGAGGAACTTGCCCCAGTACTTCTATTATGGATTCTTGAACATGCTTGGGTAATGAAGATATTGCAATCACAGAACCAAGTGTGAAAAAAATAACTCCATTCGGCGAGTTCTCGATGAAAGCCAATATATCCTTAACACAGAAATTATAACGTATTTTAATTACTAAATAAATATTTATAAATTATGTTATATTTGTAAACATAATGAAAAACTAGTAAAAAAATAATTTCAAATTATCAAAATTAAAATTGCATTTAGTAGAAAAAAATTGATTACTCATAACTATTATAGAACTTATAATATAAGCGTATTTAAAATTATGAAATATTAAATTCATGAAAATGACCAAACTATAAAATTTGTGGTAACAATGAATTCTAATCATATTATATAGTGTAATTTAATGGTTTAAGTAGCTATATTATAATATAACATGTGTATTGAGAATTATACAGTAACTAACCTCGGGTATTGCTTTTGGCTGAGTAAGATGTATTCCACCGACTGCAATTACACTGGGTGGTAGAGGTCTGGGAGAATCGGTAATGTAATGGGCGTTGCTAAACACTATTGAAGGTTTGATAGGTTTTACCAGATCAAATGGTTGTGGATTAATTTCGAACAAAGATTTGTAACGAAGTAAACATGACGTATATACCAACAACATGGTATTGATAAATCGCTTATACAATGTCCGTGGAACGCCATGATCCGCTAATACATGTGATACAAATGCAGGGTTCGAATAGTGTCCCAAAATTGAATATTCCATATACGATATTAATGGTGGTGGTGTAACGTATATTAATGGCAAGTTCAGCTTCGCAGATAAATATGAAACACACTCTGATGCCATAAACTCGATTATGACGACGTCGTAAATGGATTTTTTTGCTCTTAAAATTTCTTTTATTTCGTTATTTTCATAAAGTGATTTACAAGTACTTCGACTATAACTATGGACAAAGTTAATCAAGGCTGTGTGTTCGACAAGTCTATTTTGCACATCGCTAATATTTAATCTAACTAACGATTCAATTTCTTTTGATAAATCTATTTCCGTGTAATTTTCCCGGTTACCATCGAGCTTCGAAGTAAATACGGTGACGCGATGACCATGATCTGTTAACGCACGAAGTATTCCTCTCATAAAGTTCCAATGGCTTTGTCCAGAAATTGGTGAAAGTGCCAAAATGTGTTCACCTTCTACTGGTTGATAATACAATGTCATAATACCAATATAACATGATAGTATCAATAATTTAAAGAGTGCTGCCATATTATTTTTCTTCTTAGCAATTTTCTAAATAATAGAATGTTTTTAACATTAAAATAATGATATACTTGGACAATATTATAATTTATTATGTTATCTGTAATAAGTGCCTATATTTTATTACTATCATAATACTATATATTATACGAGTATATTAGGGTGGGTTTTTATCGGTATAGTGGTAAATTAATTTTTCAATTTTATATGTTATGTAACCAACATTTTTTTCCGATTGTGTAAGTTTTAAAAAATAATTAACATAAAGTAAAAAGTCAACTCCTACCTGTGCCTCAAGAAATTAAAGTTTTATGAAAACTAGGTGAATTTTAGATTTTTGGGTTTATTCTCTAAATCAGGCGTTTCAAAACTACGACCCGTAGTGACATCCTGCCGTGAACAAGTTTTAACTGCCCCCCAAATGGACGATAAAAAATCTAAAAATATGTGTAATATCTCACTACAGCATCGTTAGTTTTAAAATTGTTTTAAATAGATAGAAACAGATTACCCAAACATACTATATTTTACAGCAGTTCGGTGGCTCGCCCATTATTTTTTAATACGATTTTCTCAGATAAGAAATTAAATTGAAATTTTTTTTAATTGAAAAGATTCGACCATTATTTTTATTACCTAGTAGATTAAAAATTGTCTTTTTGTAAACACAAACTATGTAAGTTTATTAATCAAAAATATATATATTTTTTAATTCCTTTTATTCTTGTTTTTCTGTAAAATTTAAAATAATTTGTGTGTACATACTTTTGGCCCCCTATGTGCGTCCAATTTTTCATATGACCCTCGAATAAAAAACTTTAGAGAGCCCTGCTCTAAATATTTAATGCTACGTAAAAATCATACAGAATTCTTATTGTAGTAAAAATATTTTATAAAAAATGTTTGTAAAATTTGTAGTTGGCTTGAAATTAAGAATAACTGATTGAAGTTAAACTTTCAAGAATTATACGAATTAATAAATTTATTTTAAAAAAATCAGCTGGTAAATTTAAAATCGTTATACATAAAAATGTGATGTGGCTGACTATGACAAAGTTTTTAAATACGTTGAGTAAAATAATTTAAAAAAAAAAAACAATTATCTGGTAAAATATATTTGTTTGGTGTTGCAATATAAACATTACTTCATTGTAAAAAAAAAAATGAAATTTTCTTAATTAATTTATCAACAACGTCTCAAATAAAATCAATTTTGAAATTGTGATTAAACCATCGCAATAATGATAAAACTCTACATTTAGAAAAGGAAAATAAAGTAAAATATACTTTAATTCAATTACTGTGCAAATAAAGTTACATGACATTATCACTATTTAGCATTTGGGTTTAATAATACATATTATTACCATTGATTTTATATCATATACTTAATTATATAATTATACATATATAATATATAATCAATGATATTACTAATTTATTACAAATTATATAATGTTACAAGTTTGTGCCATATCTTTAGGTCCTAAGGTTATTTCATAGAAACAATATTTGATAAGTCAATGAATAACAAAATTCGAATATTTATAGTTTATTGCTGGGTGAAATACTAGAAATTAATATCAAAGATTGTTTTATAAAAATAATAATTAGATATATCAATGATCGTTATGGTTCACTATAAATTCCCCATTACGTTTACTCTATATAAACACAAATATGACATATATGATTATTTAATTCAAGTAATAGTTCAGAAGTAAATTAACTAATAATTATCATTTAGGTATATTTTTTATGTATGGGTAGTATATATATGTTACTCGTAATATTATTATCGTAAAATCAACATGAAATAAAATTGATATAGTAATATAATATATATTAGTTGGTCTAGTAGGGGTTACCTAATCTATATTATTATACCTATACTAGTATATACTCTATGGTTTGATACTGGATATAGTTTAGTGTATATACCTATAAGTATATTATTATATTTATAACGTGTTTATGTTTTATCATAAAATACATTAAGATTTAATATATTTATATATTACCTATAAGTTATTTTAATTGCCTACGTATATAATTAAAATTATCACAAAATAAATAAAATAGTATACAATTTACGATTTTATATATTACCTATAAATATTATATTGATATAGGTATGTACTTGAGTTATAAAATAGTTTTACCTCGTTCTTCCTACATGTATCGTATATTATACAACTACATATTATTATCATAATGGTAGGATTAGTTATATCGATAATATTTTATAACAATTTAGGTTCCTTATACTAAATATAGAGCATATTGTAGTCCAGAGGTATTGAAACTTATTCAGTTTAATCAGAAAATCGAGAATGAACTTTTAAATTATTGTGTATGAGGTTCACTCTAAAATATGGTCATATCGATTTAATAATATGCGTATTAACTCCAAAATCACTGTAAGAATCCGTTTTAATGGTTTTGGGTAAACATATTTTTTTAAATAAATATCGTGATTAGAATAACAAAAAAAACTAAAAAGTACTAACAACACGGAACTAATTTTAATAGTAAAATATTAAAATACGTTTAGAAATTGGGAATTTAGCACGCTCCCAAAGTTGACTTTTGGAACCCGTCTCACCTATGACCTACTACAACTTTTTTAATAATCAATTACTGCCGCAATTGTTTTAAATTTTCATTTTTGGCGTAAAAAAAACAATTTAAAAAAAAATAAATAAAAAAAACATTTGAGAGACCAAGCACAATTTATGCCTTAAAATCTAAAAAAAATGTTGTATAATATGTTAAACAATACAATGTATGTAACTATACAAGATAATTCATAATGAAAAATCATTCTAATAAAGTTTTAACTTATATTATAGATTATATAACTTAAATATAACTTTATTGGTGTTTATTTTATAGTAATTGTAAATAAGGTGTACTAAAAGTCTAAAATACATGTTACTGAGTTGTCCGAATAATTTGATAAATTTATATTAATTTTTTAGGTGAAAAGTTATGCTGATTATAAATCAATAAATGAAAAAATATTATTGTGTAACGTTTAAAGTTGAGTTCCCATTAGGTTGATGGATAGGAGTCACATTATGTGAATATTTTAAAGGTAGGTTCATTATGTTCAAATAAATCGACATTTTAAAATTAAATTTGAGGTATGTACTAAAACATAGCTTTATCACAAAAAAATTTGAAATTAATAATGATATAATATATGCTTACTGAAAGTTTTATAGTAACTGCGTGTGCTATTAAGAGGATAATACTAAGATCTATAGACTTACCACAGAAAAAAATACGAGTCAGTGGACATAAATTATCTGAGTTCAAAAGACATAATATACAAATATAATATTTAACCAGAAAATATTTTAAAAAATTTGATAATCGCCAAACCAATTTGTTTTTATTACTATCATAGTGTTTTATGTTATTTCCAACTATAAATTCGATTATAATATAATTAAAATATATACCTAGTTGATAAAATAATAAATTATTACGTAAAATCATCAATATATTTATTGAGTTTGTAAATAAAATGAATTATTTAACATACCTAGATACTTATAGATTTAACGAAATTCACGGATTTGATGTATTCCTATAACACTATATAATAAATCATTACGCCTCTTTAAACTATGAATGATTAATTAATTTTTTTATTGAAATTAAAATCAAATTCTAAAAATTTAGGTACATCTAAGACATGCGAACAGTATAATAACTATGAACCGACTCGACCTAATCCTCACGTTTGCAGATAATATAATATGGGCAAAACGACCAATTATCACGCAATTATAATAATATTACTGCTTTGTATATATATATATATATATATATATATGAGTTTATAACATAATGTAATCAATAATCATGATAAGAATGTTTTATCTATAGAAACTAAAATGCAATTTTTTCCCAGCTTCTCAAAAAATAATAAAATAAATTTCAGAAAATTTGCTGAGTTTAAAAAGTCTATATACCTAGTACTTGTTAGTTTTCCAATTTATGTTATTTTAAGAGTTAAAATAAATAATGTATTGAGGTTTTATAATTATACTTTTTAATTGTCAAGAGAACACTAATAATACTTACAATACATAATAACAGCTATAATGCCTTGAAACTGGTAACTGAAAATATTAAAATATATTTAAAATTTAACTAATAACTTCAAATTTTTCATTTTTAGTTTTCATTATTAATTATATATTTTCAATGGATATTGTATATTTATAGACCAAGTTATTATGTCCGTAATTTATAATATATTATTTTGTATATATAATATAACATAAGATTTATTTAAATTGTATTTAAAATATACCAATTTATTATAATATTACATTAACACTGATAAGTTATAATAATCATAATTTATTATTATATAATATCATCATAGTCGTAATTTTTTTTTATTAAATCCTTATATTAATACAGTAGACGCCGCTTATAAGACTCACGGATATAAGGTTCAGTTGCTTATTAGACTCAAAATCGTCTGGAACGGTCCGGAAGTATCCAAATACATTAAAAAAAAAATCGGTTATAAGACTCAACACTTCGGTTATAAGACTCAAATTTCGTAAAATAAATAGTAGAAAATA